>MJUU01018499.1:0-22696 GCA_002080025.1 Modiolus philippinarum | reverse complement strand
TGCATCAATATCAACTTTGCTGTTATTGATTTTGTACAGCATTGCCAGTCTGCTTGTTTTCCTACGTTCTTCCAATGTTGGCCATTCTAAATCATTTAACATATCACTGACGGATGATGTGTTGTGATATCTGATTGTCACATATCTTGCCGCTCTTCTTTGAACCATCTCTAGTCTATGGATATCGTTTTGTTTGGTAGGGATCCCAGACAGTAGAGGCATACTCGAGTGTCGGTCTGACAAGTGACATTTATGCCTTTTCCTTGATGCTCTTATTTCCGATGTCGATGTTTCATGGTTCTGTTGGCCTTTGTACATATATTGCCGATATGTTCACCCCACTTTAGATCTGAAGTAATTGTCACGCCAAGGTACTTCGCTGATGAGACTCGTTCCAGGATATGTCCGTGAAGTGTGTAGTCACGTTGGATGCTTCTTCTTTTCTTGGATATAGTTAAAATGTTGCATTTCTCCGGATGGAATTTCATCAGCCACTTTGTTTCCCATTCAGCAAGGTTGTCCAGATCTTGTTGGAGGTTTGCAGTGTCTGCATTATTGGCTACAGTAAGGTAAACGATGGTATCGTCGGCAAATAGACGTACTGTTCCTTTAATTCCAGTAGGCATGTCGTTGATGTAAAATAAGAAAAGACTTGGCCGAGCACTGATACTTGGGGAACTCCGGACTCTACTGGGATGTCTGATGAGGTTTCTCCTTCCACAACTACTGACTGGCTTCTGTTCGTGAGAAAGCTTCTAATCCATGCATTTGTTTTGCCAGTGATCCCGTAGTGGTTGAGTTTGTGGAGGCGAAGGCTGTGGCTGACTTTGTTGAATACTTTGGAAAAATTCATTATGAGACAGTCAGTTTGTTTTCCTTCATCTAGGTTCTTTGTTATATCATCAACAAATTCTATAAGTTGTGTTTCACAAGACCTTTTCGGAAACCATGCTGGAGCGGGTATATGATGTTCTATCCGCAGGCGTGCTTCATGATGTGGCTGGTGACAATGTGTTCCAGGAGCTTGCAGGATATGGATGTAGCGTTGCTCGACAATTAGCAAAGAATTCCGCTTCAACCGGTGCTAGGGGCCGTCTTGAACTTACTATGAGGTGTGAGCAAAGCTCATTGTTGAAGGCCTCATGGTGACTTCAAGATGAAGAACAACAATAAAAGCGTTGTTCCTTTGCTTGTTTTTTACCATGTATTTATGTAGAGACTTTGTCTCATGTGCATTTACTCCATATCCTGTTATTCACCATGCATGTTAGAGAAATTGTTCTATAGTTAATAGGGTCAAACTTATTTCCCTTTTTGTAGACCGGGCATACGTTTGCTGTTTTCCATATGTCTTGAACTTCGCCTGTTGCATATGATCTTCTAAATATGATAGTAAGTATTGGTGATATGTCATGTGCAAGATGTTTAAGCACTCGAGGCGAGATGTTATCTGGTCCTGCAGCCTTGTTTCGGTTGAGACTTTGTAGAAGCTTTAGAATACCATTTTCAGTGATGTTGATATTGTCAATCTCCTTGTATTGTCCCTGCATTTTGCACTGATTTTTGAATTCATCTCTACTGATCTCTGATTTTTGTGAGAAGGCTTGCTGAAACTGGGCGTTGAATATGTTCGCTTTGTCTGTGGAGTCAGCATGCAGGAGTACATCGGCCTTGAGAGCTGGTATGCTATTTCCATCTGATTTTCGGTGTTTAATGAAGGTCCAAAATCTTTTCATACAATTGGATGGTTCATTGGTGTTGTTTTCATTTGGAGAGATGATGCCATCAATGTATTTCCAGTATGCTTTCCGTAGCTCATGTTGGGTTTTTCGCTTCAATTCTTTAAATTTACGTCTATCGGAGTTGTTGTTCGATTTCTTTTGTCTCTTATACCATCTATCTCTCTTCTTGATGAGCCTCTTAATATCTCTGGTGATCCAAGGAAAGCCATCTTTTTTCTTAGCAGTTTTTGATGGTATGTTTTTCTTGATGCTCAGTTCAAGATCAGCTTGGAACTTATTCCACATGGTGTTTACAGATGAATTTTCCTCGTTGGGTTTCTTCACATCTTTAAGGAGCTCCTTTAGGTCCTCCTGTATGTTGTCCCAGTTGGCCTTTCTGTATAGGGTGATATTTCTAGGCTTTTGGGTAGCTTTCTTTGGCTGAATATTAATTTCAGCAAAGACGATGTCGTGGTCTGAAAGCCCTGGAAGTGTTTCAATTCTGTCGAAACTTGTCGGGTAGTTGGTAATGATCAGGTCCAATATGTTTGCGCCTCTGGTGGGTGTTTTTACAAGTTGTTGGAGACCATTGTCGTCTAGGATGTTGCCAAACTTGTCGTGGTTCCCTAGATGTTGGGTGTTGGTCTTAATGGTGTTATTTGTCCAATCCCATCCAGGCAGGTTGAAGTCTCCTGCTGATATGATGGAAGCATTGTTGATTTTGCAGGCTCTTTCCATACTCTTCCCATATTCTTCATATCCCTTATCATTTGATGTTTTGGGGTTGTAAAAGGCTGATATGTACAGTGTCTTGTGGCCCACTATCTCTAGTTTACACCAAACTATTTCACAGTCTGTATGAAATTCTGGGGCAGCAGATGTAATTAAGCTGTCTTTAACTGCGATGAGTACACCTCCTCCATTTATTTTACGGTCTGTTCGATAGATGTTATAGCCGTCTGGAAATATTTGTGCGTCTTTTACACTGGAATCAAGCCAGGTTTCTGTCCCAAAGATGATGTCAGGTTTTGTACTGTCAAGTAAGTTGTTGATTTATGCCTATTTATTTTTTGCCGACTGAAAGTTGACATTCAGGATTCTTAAGCTGTTGATGCTCTTTGTTTTTCCATCTTTTTTGTATTGGTTCCTCCTTATCTTCTCTGGAGTTGATGTGTGCAGTGGCTTCATGTTTTCAGAAGTGCTGGTTATGGAAGTATCAGCCAGGATACTAAAATGGTTGGATGTGCTGAAAACCATGGAAAAACAGAAGGTAGAGTAGTTCGGACAGCTGCACATAATGCAGTCCAAAGCAATGGCAGAGTCGTTGACGTGTTCTAGATATGATTTAGTAGACTGGCAGCTAACATGGTACCATTGGTTACATGTGTCACAGACAATTCCTCGCTCTTCCCATGTCACTGGTTTATCACATGTGCCACAAGGGTAGATGGTAGCTTCATCGTTTTGGCTTGTTGGACCAGGGTTGAGATTGACATCATTTGACACAATAATCAATAGGATAGATAGGTACAATATGGTGCTTTGGCATGGTGGTTTGTAGTTTTTTTTACCAATTATGTCAGCTGAGAATGTATGCTGACAAGGATGACGCTATGAGCTATATGGTGTTGGTCACAGCTATTGGTGATGATACTGTTGGTGTGAGAGACGTTGTGATGGGCTGGATCTATGGGGCCTCTGGTTATTCTACATATTAGTACAATCAAAAAGATGACGATTCTCAGTGTTGCCATGATTTCCGCGGTTGGTTTCTTATGGTTGGCAAAATACATCGCCTATACCCAGATCGACAGTTGGTCACTGGTTGACAACATACGTCGCCTATACCCAGATCGGTGATTGGTTTCTGTATGGCTATGGAAGTGGCGCTAACACTGAGGTCTTGTTGGTATAATACAATGCCTAACCGAGGTTTACAATTCGTTGATGATTTGACGACTTGCCTGCTGTTGAGTGGTGTAAGGGTACAAAGCCTAAGTTGAAATTGCCGCCATTTTTGTTTGTTTACATTGGAGATTGGCAAAGTTTTAGATGAATGTCGATGTACTGTGGCTTGCTGATGGTAAATTGTAGCTTGGGCAGGTGTTGTGATCAGAGCGTAGAACACCTTACCTGATTTCAGAACAGAAATAATCGAAAATAAACGAATTTTGATCAAGATATACTAAGACACAAAAAGGATACGTCCGTCGGCGCGCATGCGCAATCACTAATCCTATACGGAAAGACATGGCCATATCTTTTATTGCTAAAATAATAAATATATATTGAAATATTTCCGCTCAAACAATGTTGCTATAAGTAACTGATTCACAAATATACTATCGTAGCTAGTAATAGATCACAAAATTAATCAGTAAATAAAAAGTATAAAAATACACATCGTTTATGCTGTTTATAACTTGACAATCAATATAATATGTCCTCCTGATACTGAGGAAACGGTGGTGTATGAATATTTGTAGTAGTAACAATCAAAACATTAACAAATCGCTTCAAATCATTTGTAAAAATACAACTCTTGAATTATGTGTTTTCAGATAATTGATCTAGGGAGAGTTAAACTGATAAAAAGTCGCCAAATACCGAACTATTTCCTACGCCATGACATTGTGATCTGTACCCAAAAACAAATATATATCTTGAATAGATAGTACGCACTGATCGATTATATGATAAAAAGTACGAAAACAATCATGTTCCATTCATGACAGAGTTGTAGTGAAAATGTTTATTGTCAGATGAGCTCTATAAATGACTCCTATATTACAAAATATTTAACAAATACCGACACCATTTGTAAACAAAATAATATAAAGATGAGATGCCGTAAAATTAAAAAAAGAACATAAACAATGAGTGATTTTGAGAATAATAAATCGTCTCTGGTTAAATGCTAAAATATGTCCCTAAGAGTAATCTTCTTGATTTTCAGGCAATTTTGGAAATGATGATGACGATGTCGTTAATTTAAAGATAAATAGATAAATAAAGTAATTAATTAATTAAATTAACGACGAGGCTGCTTTTCAAAATACAAGAGGCAAGGTAATTTTTATCTTACAATTAAAAGGAGACAAATGCACCCTAAATGAGACGAGAATGTGCCTGAAAACCAAAAATAAAACTTGTAATGACCCATGGTGATTAGTCTTGTGATACTGGTTATGACATAATACTGTGATGTTGTATTCTTTGTCTTCTTTACTTCATAATCAAATCTTGCAGAAATATTCAACAAACTCTGTAAGACACAAAGAATATATCATGATACAAGAAACTATAATAAAGTGGAACGAGAACAACTATTCCGTTTTAAGCATATGGTTTATGTTACAACTGGTGGAGATACTTTCAATATGGAGTTAGTGTTATAATTATTAGCAATACATGAAGGTGTATATTTGATTGGTTGCATTTAAAAGTAATATATAGTTGAACTTCGATGGCTCGAACTGGAATAACTAGAACACAATGGATGTCTTCAACCCCTTTCTGAACCCTTTGTTCGAATTTAAATACAGTACGACTTTGATAGCTCGAGCACCCAACTAGTTCGAACTGTTTTCATCATTAACTTGTGTTCGAGCAATCGACGTTCGACTGTAATAAAAACAATACATTTGTTTTTATTGTCATTGATTGGTCCTAGTTTTGAAAAATAGTATTAACATAAAAAAAGATATGTGTTATTACTGTTATAGCTCAGCTGCCAAACTCTTAAAATACGATTGGATCAATTTTGAAAATAATAGAAAGACAATGAAAAAAAGAATTTCTAATTACTGTTAAAAGCTTAGCTGAATTTCAACATTAAAAATATAGTGAAAACGTTTAAAAAGATAGTTCTGCTTACCATCATAGCTCAGTTGACCATCTCCATCCAAGTCTGCTTCATTAAATAGTTCTTCTACCTCCTTCTCTGACATAGCTCTTCCATCAGATCCACACAACACAGCCCTTAGTTCTGATTTATCAATGAAACCATTCCCATCTTGGTCGAACTTTTTAAATGATTTCTTGTACATTTCAGTGTCTTTATGAATTTTTGCTAAAACCTTCAGCATACAATTTCTGAACTGTTGAAAATTTATGAATCCGTTTCCTAAAAAGGAAACTTCACATTGACAAGTATGACAAAACCATTGAGATTATAAGATTGTGCTTATATTATTATTTTAACCTTACCACTGCCTCTGGAGAACATGACTCTACTTACACAATTTTCTTTTGTCACCACCAGAAATCGAACCCGGGATCTGCAGCACTCCAACCGACCGCCTGACCGAGTGAGCTAAAAATCGATCTGTTGGCTCAGTCGATTAAGTAGCTTTTTGTATACTACAAGGCATGTAGGCTGTCCTGTCACACCACTACCGCATTCATTTTAATTTTTGAGTAGAGCATAATATCTTTTTTCATTTTTGAAGCGTGGTCGAAATCTTATTTATTTACTAATAGGAATAATTCGTAAACTGTTCTTTAAATGACTGGTAAATCTCTTCCAAAGAAGGCCCAAGTTGCACCTATGTTTGAAAAGTGGAGTTTTTGTTCCTTTTTTATTTTCTGTGTCAGTTGCTAATGGCCAAGAGCTGCAATATTTTTTTTCAAAGTAGATATTACAATTTGTCAAATTTGTGAGAAAAAAAAACGGATTAGGAATCTGTCACCATTATCTGAACAAAAATAAAGGCGGTTTATCTTGTTTATACCTTGCACCTGTAAATTAGATCAGGAATGCAAAGAAGATATATATAACAAAATATTGAAGTTACTGTGAATTTAAGTTGCTGCAATGGTCCAATGGGCCATTTCGACAACTTATGTCGCTTTAGTCCACATCACATTAAAACTTTCTAAGACCATAAACCAAAATTTGGTTAAACTGACAGAGCACAAACAACCAAAAAAAAAAGATAAATAAAAAGCCTAAATAAAACAGCGAGCCTTAAATACCTGAATCAGAGTGTCATCTTATCCAGCATTATCAATCAATGGTGAATTAAAGGATATAGAGTAAATGAGCATGAGACAAAGTCTCTACAAAAAATGGTAAAAACAAGCAAAGGAACAACGCTTTTATTGTTGTTCTTCATCTCATTTTGGATTCTGTAGACACCATTGAAAAAGTAAATTAGAAAATGCATTCCCCATTTTTTAAGAACGCAAAATTGAAACAAGTTTTGACGGCGATGAAACTTTACTAAAAGTATCAATGTTAATAAATATTTCATTAAAATAATAAAATCATATTGCAACCATTTAACATCACTAAGAATAATCTCTCTATTCCTTTTGATTAGGGTCCGTAGGTGATCGGCTTCAAGGCTAAATTCCCCGCCCCTTTCGATTTCTCCCTACTTTTCCGGTGGCAGTCAGAATTTCCAGTCCCATGACCCTTTCAATATCCCAAAGTGATTATTATTTACTAACAAACTTGTTCTCGTCTTGATATAGCTGAAATATTGCTCGGTAGACGTTAAACAATATTCATTCAATCAATCAATCAATCCTTTTGATTATTGTGTGTAAAAAGGGTTATAAAAAGCAAAAACACCCCTGATGTTTTAATCCACCTTACCATTCTTATCAATTTCAGCTATCATTTTATTGGCTTTTGACAGTTTCAGTTCAATTCCAACTTGTTTACTTCCTTTAACCATTTTTGCAGCAGTGAGTTGTCCATCTTCATTAGCTCCAAATTTATTGAATATCATTGATATAATATCTAAAACAAATGAAGTATTTTTATGATATTATTCAGTGAAATAGGAGTTTTCTGTCAAACTTTTGATAAAATTAACTGCATTAATCAAATATAAATCGCCGAAATGAGGATGATTGTGACAAACTGTTCAAAGCAATTAAAGTTCTTCTGGTCTGTTAAGAATTAATTAACCACTTTAACCATCGATACTGTTCTCCCCTCATAGTATTAATAATGTAAGGATATGGAGTAAATGCACATAAGCCAAGCAATGGAACAACGCTTTTATTGTTGTTCTTCATCTTGAAGTTGCCATGAAGTCTTCAACAATGAGCTTTGCTCATACCTTATAGTAAGATGAAGACAGCCCCGAGAACCGTTTACGGAATCTGACTTTGTGTCAATTTTTGCCACCATTTTCATCCTTATAATCTGTCCGAATGCTGAATCTACTGTCGTTTGACCAATGTTCAGTTTCCTCTCACACTTCTAATATATTTGCCCCCCAAAGCTCATGATTTGGTTAAGGGTAATATTGCCTGGTAGTATTGTATTTCTTAAATTGAACAGAAAAGGTCTGTATTAGTTTCGAGTGTCCCTTCCTTCAACCATACACACAAAATAGCTATACATGCTAATGACGGAATGCTTAGTAAAAACAAGACTGTTAATGCTGCAGTTTGATTATACTCGTGAAATAACTGCTCATTTCACTCTTATTCAATGGATTATCTGTATCATAATAAAACAAACACGGGAGGATTCAAGCAGGGAATTAGAGCGACATTTCATATTTAATAATATGTGACTGATGGAATAATGTGGCACACATTCACAGATTACCAAACTCGAGCATCTTGAAATATTTCATTTATTTGTACAGGGCACAAAAACAAGACCATTCGTGACATCATACATATTTAGTTATACCCGAACCCCCTGAAATATAGTACAAAAATTGTAAAGGCTACAAAACTCAAAACACATGCTTACTTTCATTTTTGTTGGCTCTTAAGTCCTTTAATTCCTCGTGATGTGCCATTAAGTATCGTCATTGAAAAGCTGAAAATACATTCTCATTTTAACTTGGAAATATTTTGACTTAAGTATCATTACAATTATATCCTACAGAAATTAAATTACAATTATAAAATTGAAAGTAATTCTGTTTTGTGTACAGCTTTATATTGTTATACAAATTTTGTTTTGTAGAGACTTACTGACATACATAAACTAGTACAGCTTCCCGAAATTTTAGCGCTCTTCGTCGTTAACTTATTCCAAATGGAAAACAAAACAAAACGCAAACAAAAAAAAACAAAATAAATTAAAAAACCGTAAACACACACACACACACAGAGAGAGAGAGAGAGAGAGAGAGAGAGAGAGAGAGAGAGAGACAAAAGACCCCAACTGCCTATTTTACTATCAGAATCCTTTCGACATCAGTTCGTTTCCTTTTTATACGCCCGTCGAATTACGATCGTATTATGGTATACCCTCCGTCCGTCCGTTAACTTTTTGGTTTCCGGAGTTTTTTTTTCTGTAACAGCTTGACATTTTGATTTCATATTTGGTATATGAGAATATCTAGGTGAGATGCAGATCAAGTTTGAAATTGGTTCCCGGTCGGTTGATTTTGTACAGAGCTACGGGCCTTTGACTTAGTGAAAATTTGAAAAATATAGATTTCCGGAGTATTTTTTCTGTAACTGCTTGACATATTGATTTGATATATGATATATGAGTATATCTAGGTGAGATACAGATCGAGTTCAAGTTTGGCCCCGGTCGGTTGATTTTGTACAGAGTTACATGTATGGCCCTTTGACTTAGTGAAATTTTGAAAAATATAGGTTTTCGGAGTTTTTTCTGTAACAGCTTGACATATTGATTTGGTATTTGGTATATGAGTGTATATAGTTGAGATACAGATCAAGTTTTAGTATAAACCTGTTTGGTTGATTGAGTATGGAGTTGTGGCCCTTAGACATAGTACATTTTTGAAAAAACATCAGTTTCTCCGCCTTTTCTTTACGATGCGTGAATATGTTGATCTGATATATAGTATATGATTGTATGATTATAATTTACTGATTATGTTTAAATTTGGTTCCTGTTGAATGATTTTTGTGGACAGTTATAACCTTTGGACTTAAGGATGTAGTAAGGTGAAGTTTTTGAAATTGATAAAAGTTACTTCGGATTTCTCGGGTTTTATCCATTATTCCTATGTTATATTTTTGCACCATTACACCCAATTTTTTAGTCATCAAAAGTTTCAGTAGCTCAATTAAAGTTAGTAAGCAAGATTTCATGAGATTGTAGATTTTCCTGCCATCCGAAAGTAACCAATAATGTTTCCATGTTATACAAAGGTAAAAGTCAGAGAGAACTTTTCCCGCCATTTTATTAAATGTGAAATATCTTGGAAACAAGGTCCATAACCTATCAAAAATTTTAGCTAAATTTGTTTCATTGCCAATGCTCTTTCAGTTTATTGTATCAATTTAATATTGTAGATTTTTAAATTTTCACCTTACTACATCCTTAATATTTTTTTGAAAATTCATTTTTTTACCTTTCTATGCATTAACTTTACATATTTGTTAAATGGTTACATCTTGTTGATTTTTTTTCAATAAAAATTTTGTTTTGGTCCAACAATGCCTTAAAGTTCGAGTTGACAGTGGACAGGCGTATCATGTGCTCTTGCCACAGCAGTTTATTTTATGTTGATGCAAAATGTGGCGTTACTGATGCAGTCCACCTTTTTATACCCCGCCACACGTAGTGACAATATATTATGCGATACCCTCAGTCTTGTATCCGTCCGTCCGTCTATCTTCCGAAGGTCTTCTCCTGATAACTTGAGGACAAAATATCAAACGGTCTTCAAACTTGGTATATAAGTTGTATTCCACAAAACTCAGGCTGAGTTTGATTTTCGGTTCATAGGTCCGAGGGGTGATTTGGTTATGCCCTTTGAAAGTTTGTGAATTGTGGCGGAATATCATGCAATGTACCATTACTATTTACTATTTGTCATCTTACAATAATGCATATTTTCTCCTATTTCCCCTAGGTGCGAAAGATTGATAACATGTCTATTAAATATAACGTTCTCGCAACTTATTGTTTTTCACTTTTTCTTGTTTTCGTACAACAGTATTATATCAAATGAAATAAAAAAGAATTACAACAAAAACATGTACAATGGCCAAAATTACAGTTAAATGCTACAATCTGAAGGAAAATGCACAGGAAAAACACAAATAAGACAAAAGACAAACCTTATCAACGATATGACTTGGTACCCCAACTAGCAAAAGCCAGCCATGGGGTTGTTAAACCGGTTTATAGGTATCCAAACGCCCCCTTTCTCTGTCCTGTTTCCCTATAATATAATAAACATACGAATAAAACCCAATACAGGTAGAATACTAACTATCAAGAAAGGAGAGAAAATGACTATACGTAGTTTTGACAGATGGGCCAATGGGTGCTCGTTGCTAATCTGTCGGCTAGCTCAAGGAGCCTAGTCTGCTGGTAAACATTGTCATACTACGGAAAAAAAATTAAACTCAAAACTTCCCGAATGGTTTGGTAAAAAATCATAGCATATTTCAGTTTGAGACCAGTATGTGTGTAAAATTTTCAGTTCCGACTAGACATCAAAGCTAATTTAACGGATACAAGCAAAATATCTTGTTGATATCCCCTATTACGTTAATGATGTAAGTTACGTCCTAGTTTTTCTGGATTTTTAATCAGTTTCTAGCATTTTTAACAACATTTCCATACAAACGAGGATTAGAAATGCCCTATGTGGAAGAGTTGTAGAAAGTGTAGAAAATCATAACTGTAGATGGATGAGCAACTCCTTTATACAAGTAAGTGAACTAGTTAAATGGATGGATAAGTTAGTAGTAGAATATTTACTAGATGCCGAAATAAAACTATGTTTGAAGGGATTTAAAGAATTAATTAACCTAATTAATACATCATCGAGGTTAATGATCTGAGATTTTAAATTATTCATTAACCTATCTATTGAGACCATGATTTAATCTAGGTCCTTGGTGTCCTCAAATATGTATAGTTGATAGTGCAATCACATGTCCGTTCAAATGGTTTCGTATATTGCAAACGATACCATCCCAATTTTTAAGGAGATACGGACACAGAAAAATGAACAATCACTTCTTTAGAGTTGGTACCTATTTACAGTTTTGCGTTATTTTCATAATAATAAATTGTGTTTTTTTTCCTTTTCTTTTATTTTTTTTAATTTTTTTATGCTATTCTATTTCTAGCATGTTTCTTTCAGGTAAGCAGTAATGAATGCGAAAAAAAATTTGCACACGTTTATATATGTAGATGTAGCTATTATCTGTTGTATGCAGTCAATTGAACTATTTCTAATTATTATACACTTTCATCTTCCTTTTCATGTCTTACCTCGGGTTATCTTAGGTTACTTCTATATATATATATACCTGATATATCATTCTGCGATGAATCTGCCTTAATCGTTAAGGTATAACACCACTAATTCGGAAACCAGTCGGGCACATATGTGAATTTAGTCCTTATAGGAGACGATATAGTTCCAATATAGTGTTTATTTTGTTACATATTCAAAGTGTTGGCAGCTGAATCTTATTTAATTGAAAAGTTTATATTGTAAGGCTTCTTTTGAGCCTATATCATTTTGTCAAGTAATAAAAATTTTATGAGCATTGGCGGCGGAGGAATTTTTTCTGTCAAATTCAAGCAGGAAGTACCGATCCTTGTGTTGTTCACTTCCGGGAACCAGTTCTTTCTTATATTTGTTGTTGTAATATTTTATTGCCAAAAAGTGACAAAAGGATTGGACAACAAGTTGTCACAACTTATTTAAAGTCCTCTCCTTACATAGATATATTGTACATATAACAGCAAGGCACATTATATAAATATTGTTACAATATATAAAGAGAAACAACAAAACACAAGCAAAAAGGGTGATACTTCTTATTAATTTACAGTACTATACCATTTAATTAAAACCGCTTAGTTTTACGAATATATGTGCGAACGTACTTGAAAATTTTTGAGTTTAAATTATCATTGTAGTCGTCGTTTCCGAACAGTAATGTTTCTATATTGAAGTCATTTGGATTTAAACTGCCAACCAATAATATTCTTTCGTTTTGGTAGAGAGGACATTCGAAAAAGTAATGGAACGCATCTTCATGTGCAGCACCACATCTACATTTTGAGTCGTTCACTACATGAATACGAGAAAGGTCAGCATTTAATGAGCTACTTTGGTGTCTTAATCTTGTATGCAAAACATTTAATTTCCTATCCCCTTCCCCATAATAATCTGGAGCTTTGAAGGATAAACTTCTAATTTTATTTTTAAAGGAGGAGATAGTAGGAGAATTCCTGATAGATAAGTCCATACCATTCCAAAGAGATACCGTTGAAGGTATAAAAGAAAGTGACGAGGTTTTCAGTCGACTTCTTGGGGTCACATAGTTATTGCTATTACGAAAATTATAATCACATACATCAGCCATAATCGGTGGTAAGCAATTATATAGATATGAAGGACACATTTTATTATGCATTTTATAAAACATAGTCAATTTCCGGTAGTTTCGCCTATTTTCTAAAGGTTCCCATCCCGTCTCGAAATACAAAGCTTCTTTACTGGTATATTTTGTCAGGCCCGAAACTATTCTTGCTGCTTCTAATTGAACTCTTTCTAATTTTTCTTTCTTATATGCAAGTTAAGGGGGGTTGATTTTCTCATGAGAGTTTCTTGAAAGATGCCTCTTTAAGTTGAGACACGTGTCACTTCATTTGAACTTTTAGTAAAATTTTTACAAAATTTGAAACATGCGCAATTTAACATGGGAGTCTATGGGAGACTGAATTAGTGGTGTTATACCTAATACAAAAAATCACAAAAATCGGATTTCCTTCAAAAGCTGCTTATTTTGATACCTAACAATCAAGTTGGACCCATTTTGACGATTTTCAACTTATTTTGTTGTCAAAGGCTTTGGAATACCATATTTGGACATTAAAACCGATGTTACGTAATAATTTTACGGATTTTACGCAAACAGATGAAATACGCATTGTAAAACCGAAATATGCATTGTGTATCGATCAAAAGCCGAAATGTCACTTGAGAATACAGCAAAGAATGTGTTTGGATAAAGAAAGAGAAAAAAATGCATTGAGTAAAGGAAATTTGGAGTGATTTTCGGACCTTCCAATTTGCCATTTCAATGATACGCCGGAGTTGGTCTCACGGCTACTACATCTTATTTAGAGGATATTAAACAGGTTTAATTCCTCAGATTCGCATAAACAGACTCAAGTCAGCTGTGATTGCCTGAAAAAATCCATAAGCGAGCAATTTTTGCCCATAGAAAGTCATAACACACGCAGTTTTGCACCACCTATGGAAAAGGGGGGGGGGGTGTTGGTGAAGCATTTTTTTCATAAACGATAGGTTTCAAATCTTAAGACTAGATATCAATGTTTGTTTTCAACATATTTTTAGCATGAAATAAGTTACATTTTAGAAGTTCACTCCACTAAAATGCAGTTAATAACCTTTAATAGATCCGATAATGCAATAGTATGAAAATTCCGAAAATCCAAGTGCAAAAGCACTGATATGCACGTTTTTATTTCAGCCCATAAATTTTGTGATTATGGATTTTTTCATCTGAAATTAGGTGTTTTACGTTACATATACATTGTAGAAGACGAAATATAAGCAGTAATGGATCTACGGGCCATTATTTTCTGTTATATTAAGCCGAGACAATGCCTAAGTTGTATTTCGAGCAATCAGACTCTACTAACCACGTGTTTTTTTTAGAATATTGAACTCGGAGAATCGACCGATTTTTTCACAAACTATATGTCACATATAAACATCTCCATTCAGTATAGAAAATATATTTATTAACTTTAATAAAGATGCACACAATCGCACGTGCTTGTAAATACAAGACAGATTTCCAGTTATCCATTTATCTTTTTTTATCTATTCCACTTACTTTCTTTACCAAACCCATCTGAGAGTTTTGAGTTTGATTTTTCTTCTGTAGTGCGACAGTGTTTTACCAGCAGATTAAGTGTTTTACCAGCAGATTAAGTGTTTTACCAGCAGACTAGGCTCCTTGAGCTAGCCGGTAGTTAAGCGGTGAGCACTCCTTGACCCATCTATCAAAATAACGTTTTGTCCCTTTTTCCTTTTCAAGATTGTAGTCATGGAGTTAATAGTCTACCTGTTTGGGGTTTTTTCGTATGTTTATTATACTATTGGGAAACGGGACAGAGCCGGGGAGGCTTGGGTACCCATAAACCGGTTTAACCCTACCACTGGCTGTTACTAGTGCCGGTACCAAGTCCGGCTGTCCTGAGTTCCTATCGTTGTTCGCGTTTTTCTTTTTTTTTATGGTGGGTTTTTTTCTTGTGCAGTTCCTCTATACATTGTGGCATGTGACTATGTTTTTGGGCCATTGTAGGTATTTCCTTTTATCTTTTATTCAATTTTACTCACTTGCTCCATTTGAAAAGCTTTGATTATTCGAGTTATTAGTATAAAATCGATATCATTATATATTTTGACATTTTCATGGCCAGAAATTTACAAAACTATAGTCTATCTTCTTCGCTTAAGGCTTCCTATTCTAATCGACTTAAGTTTTTACAGTTAAATTTTCCGTCCCTTTGATGACATAAAATGAAAACACTACAAATTTCGATGTATTCCACTTCGTCGATCCTATTACCTAACGGTCGTTCATCCATGACAAAACTTGCATTTGTTTTCTTTTAACATACTTAAGTTATGTCCTGTGTTTTTGTATTTTCTTTCTGACTTGCGGTTATCTGCAAACCTCATATTTTCTTACTAATAAGAATAATACAAACAGGATAACTGAATAGTAGTAAATGTGAATGTTCTGCAGTTTTTTCTGTTGCAAAGAAACATAAATATTTCCAACGTAAAAAAATACCAAAATAACTGTTAGAAATAGTGTGAATTCCACAGATTTTATTTCGAAATTTTTTGTCTAATTAGTCAAGATAAAAAAAAATCAAGCATTTGGATGACAAAAACATCATGACATACAAACACATAACCTACTTAAGGACCGTAAGGTGACACTATAAGACGTCTATAGAACCAAAATACATTGCATAACCAATAGGGCTTCATACTATAATCATGGTATATGAATCGTCGCCTGCCACGAGTGTAGCACATCATGCTTACCCTCGGAGCACCTGATGATACCTCAGTTTTTATAGGAGTTCATGGGTTCACACTGCTAGTGCTTTAGGTTTGTAGCGTTCTTGTTCATTTTTATTCGTCTTTGTCATGCTGTCTCAATTTGTGTTGGTCATGAATTGTCGTGATTTTGTATTTTTTAATTTTTTAATTCCACCTTTTTATCATTTTTGCTTCGGTATTCTTTTCCTTTGCCGATGTATGAAAAAATAAGTAAAAATGACTTATTTCTTAATATCAAAACATTCTAAACGTTTTCTTGTTACTTTGAATTTGTTCTGGTGACACCATATCATTTGCTAAAGGTTAGCAAAATATCTAATTATCACCGTTACTGCAAATTTAGTTTCTGCATGTCATCATTTCGACAACTTATGTCTCTTCAATGAAGATCAAACCAAAGCATTTGAAAGACAAAAAATCCAAAAGTAACCAAAAGGCTCTAATCTGACAGCCAAAACAAGCTGAGGACAGAGTTTTGCCGAAGAAGACACCCCATAGTTTTAATCAAAATTTCTAATTAGTTATTTCAAGTTTCCAAATATAATAGACTTTTCGTGCCAGCAACGAACAACAGTCCAAATTATTCATTGTTTACAAACTACAAAGAGTAAATAAAAAGAGCTTTTTTTAGACGTTTTGGATACTTTTAAAACGACCATGGCTAAGTTTACAACACAGCATTGCTATTGTTATAGCAGTAAAAAAAACTTACCTCTTCAAACAAAATATTAACACGTGCCCGGAATGGTGAGAATAGTTAATTTAAAGTCTGTATATAGCTTATATATTAGATAAATTGTTTACGTGTTATATATTTGATCTAATATTTATCATAATTTAATCTCAAAATGTATTTTAATGTTTTAAATACAATACGGATATATGGTGTCTGTTTATTAAATGCTGTGATGATTCCTTTGATCATGACAATTAAATTGCCCGTGCTGCAAGGACGATGTGCAGACGATTACATTTGTGCAATATCTAAAGAATAAAAAATATATTTCTGAATACATGGACGCATGATAACATCACCTAACGTGTTAATAATTATATAGAATGTTTTTTTTTATCAAAGTATTCAAAAACGTGTACAAAAACTACGATGTTCTATGAGTAACAAAGTCTTAATGACTTCAATAACACTATGAACTCAAGTGACAATCGGTGAGGTCATTATCATAGCAGAAACAATAGATGCAAATGCCGAAAAGGCAATTTTATTGTAATGAAATCAAAACTCTTTATACCAGTATAATTACTTTTTCAATAGTCGCATACGTTGTTTCTTCTAAAATGATGATCTTGCTAATTGGCACTTGGTCGATAGTGATTAACTAGAGGAAAGTAGATGAACAAATAAAGGGATATGGAGTAAATGTACATTGAACAAAATTCCTATAAATACATGGTAAGAATAAGCAACTGGAACAACGCTTTCATTGTGTTTCTTCATCTTGAAGTCACCATGAGGCCTTTAACAAAGAGCAAACACGCTTAACTCATAGTAAGTTCAAGACGGCCCTTAGCACTGGTTCAAGCGGAATTCACTTGATAAATGTTGAACAACGCTACATCTATGAAATAAAAGGGACAACAGGAAACACCTACAATGGCTGAAAATTATAATTACATGCCACAATCTGCTAGGGAACTACACAGGAAAATCATGAATAAGACTAAACACAAACGTAAGCAACGATAGGAATACGGGACAGCCAGACTTGGTTTTATGCCTGTTTTACATAATTTCCTTAAATTAGCTTTTGGTTCCAATGACCTTAGAACTTTACACGCATACTGGCCTCTCACTGATACTGCCGATGTCTATTGTAATACATGATGACTCTTTACCAAACCCATCTGGGAGTTCTGAGTTTGATTTTTCTTCCGTAGTGCGACAGTGTTTTACCAGCAGACTAGGCTCTTTGAGCTAGCCGGCAGTTTAGTGGCGAACACTCCCTGACCCATCTTTCAAAATTTACGTTTTTTCCCCATTTCTCCTTTTGAAGATTGTGGTCATGGAGTTAGTAGTCTACCTGTTTTTGGTTTTATTCCTATATCTATTATACTATAGGGAAACAGGACAGAGAAAGGGGGGTTTGGGTACCCATTAACTGGTTTAACCCTACCGCTGGCTTTTGCTAGTGCCGGTGTCATATAGCCATTTTTCCCCCATGCTAGTCTTTCCGTGGGGAAATTCTGGATCGATCCCAATTCCCCCCCGGAAAAACTGGCATGACCCAATTTTTCCCCCAACAAATTTACGGGGGAAAAACTTGATCAGTCCAGTTTTTCCCCTCAATGATATCATGAGCCAGTTTTTCCCCCGACGTCATCGATGATCTTCGCGACGTTCTATACGGCGCATTTTTTTTCTTCTCTTTTAAATGAGAAAGCCGTTTGGACCTTATTCTCTTTTTTGTATTATTATTATATGTACAAGTTGTAATTTTGTAAAAACTATATTTTGTACAAAAATTCTGTACAAATTATAATTTGTTTTTTTTTGCTTTGTACAAATTAGTATACAAATTATAATTTGTACACAATTAGTCCCCTCAACTTGTGCAAGACTTAAGTCATTACTGAACTTCGTTTCAATTGATGAATTTATTTAAAACATGTGACATTTCAGTGTAATAGATCAAATATTCACATAACTTCACTACATATTGTTTAATGAATTTTAGGTATGAAAATTATTATCATTGCAACACAATATATTGTTCAACTCAATGCCTTACAACAAACTCCTGAAAGTTCTGTGTAATGCAACTACAGCAAGAAAAAGATCATGTGGCAATCGTTGTTCCTCATGCTTTGTATTTATTTGTGAAGCTGTGCAATTATGTGCTCTTACTATTTTTTTCGAACAGAAAAATTTAAAATATCAGCATTTTCAGCTTCTATATCAAATATTAAAATTTAATTGCAGAAGAGCAGCTTCTGTTAATACGGACAGCATAGTCAAGGACAAAAGTTGTATGCCAGGCTGACATGTACTACCTAAGACATATTTAATATCATTGACATACATGTACCACTAAAGTTATTGAGAAATGGACTTAATCTGAGAAACTTAACGTGTCTGCTAGGTGGGTAGACCTTGTCATGCTGATCTTTTATACGCGAGTCAGTTTTGTTTATATTTGTAAAGGCTTTCGAGTTATTTGCCAAAAACTGCAATCAGCCTTTCTGTTCTTTTTTTAGCAACGACAGCCATGTTGTTTGACCTGGGACAAAAAAATGACAAATTTGAAACTATATACCCTAGTTATTATTCAGTTGAAGTTTTGTTCCATTTGACCAAGCGGTTTCACAATTTTTGAAAGTGAGCTAACGACGGACGGACGGCCGACGGACACCAAGTGGTGGCAAAAGCCAGGCGAGCTAAAAAGCGGGTCAGACCCACGGATATACCTCTGGATCCGCAAATTAGTTGATGTTCAGCAATCACAGAATACATTATATGCAGGGTTAGTCCTTAAATATTTTTTTTTACAATTCATGCCACAAAACATTTTATAAAGACATACTGTACGATTTTTTTTATGAAGCATGGACATGATCATTAAAATTCAAATGAAGGAGGAAATTTTGGCATGGGGGAAAAACGGCAATATGTACAATATTCCAGTTTTTCCGGGGGGAAAACGGCTCTGGTCCAAAATTTCCTAGGGGGAAAAATTAGATCGATCCAGTTTTTCCCCCGGGGGGGGGGGAACTGGCATGGGGGAAAATGGCAATATAACACCGGTACCAAGTCCGGCTGTCCCGAGTTCCTCTCGTTATTTACGTTTGTTTGTTTTTGGTTTTTTTTTGTATTTTTATTGTGTTTTTTTTTTCTTGTGCAGTTCCTTGTTACTTTGCGGTATGTAACTATGTTTTTCGGCCTTTGTAGGTGTTTCCTGTTATCTTTTTTTTATTCTATTTGGGTTGTCAACAAGCATAACATATCTCGCAAAGTACTCTTACAAACACTGTCATTCGTTGCCCGACAAAGGAACCAATAGACAATACAACATATAAACGATCCCAGGGCAGTCATCGGATTGTTTGTAAGAAAACATGACACGTAACATCGGGAGATGTGGGCAATATATTTTCAGATTGCCAGAAAAATACTTCAATGTTGTATAAAAAGAAAGCCAAATCTTGAATTTTGATAATGCATTCATATGAGAAATTCTGATATGGACAAATACACCATAACTGAAAAAAATACAGGGCATACACCTCAAGCTTTATCAACCTTACATGATCAATACCGCGTTGTTCCAATGTTCCTACAGACAAAGCTTCTGTAAAAGAACTGTTTAAATCAATGAATGTCACTATATATAGATTGCTGAAAAAAAAGAAAAATAAATAAAATTTACATAACAAACGTGATGTGTTCAAATTTCTAGATGACGCCATATGCTAGACACCTCTTATTACGAGGACTCCACCAACAATCTAAAATCCTTCAGGGATATGAAGAAGAACATTTAAACCTAAAGTCTATTTCTCGAATTGGCTGACCGATATCATATATAATAACAGTTTCCCTACTTTCGACTGACGTATTTACATTATACTACGTGAGTAGTTTGGACGTATCGTTTCTCACATGACGGATGACACATACATACATTTTAGCTTTTCTGCTGCATAGCATGAGACACTTGCACTGTTGACGCAATCAGGTTTCACTCTACCGTTAGAATATCACATGAACCTGTCCATGTTGTATCTTTAAATAGGTTATTATACTTGAAAATTGGTATGCGTTAGTCTTTTACCATCTGTAGTCAGAATTTATCTCCTGACACGTAAAACAGAAAAAGAAATGGTACGAGACACTTATAAAATATACGATGACCTTAAGATAATTAAAAATCATCAAAGTTGATACATAATTGATAAGCCGTTTACATCTTATGAAGCCACATATTATAATTGTAATTTATAAATTCATTCATCTTAATAAAGTAAACGGGGGCAATAACAAAATTAACGAACAGAGCTGTCAAGAGCCGAAATCCACGAGACAAAAAGACAAATCAGGTGAAAACCACCGAAAAAATTGTCGACTGCAATGGTCCTGACTCGGTACAGGCATTTTAAAAGAAATAGTGAAATAAAACGTTATTATGACATGGTTTTATGCAGTCTTGTGCTTTTTTCCTTCGGTATTCTACTGCCTTGTTTAATATAAATAATAAAGCATATTACATGGAATCAAATAAACCATTTGGTATCAAGAATAAATTCTTGGATCACAATAAAGTTATTGGAGTTCTTATTACCAGAAGTGATACTGTCACCGTAAAATATCTTATCTACACTTACAGGGTTGTAGGATAACTGACGTAGTATCGACGTCGCTGCACAACTAACCGGGTCCACATCAGGAACAACGGCAGTAGAATACCGAAGGAACAAAGTTGTGAAATCTACAAAAATCTAAGTCCAAAGGCAGAAAACACAGAAAACAATGACGACAGACACAAAACAACGACGCTAGACAGACACAAAGCACAGAAACAGAAATCACAACATTCAAAACAAAGCACTCACAGTGTGAACTCCAGTCAAATCAAATCAAATCAAAAAGCTTTATTTAGAGTCGGCATGTCACATAACATACAAAACATAAGCTCTAATGAGCTTTTAAAACCGACATATACATGTATACAAACATAAAACTAATACAGTACACATACTACACACAATCATGCAACATTACAACATACACATTACAATAAGACACTATACATGACAAAAGCACAGTAAGATAAGTACAGCACTAAGATTAACACACAGATACATATAATAAAAAAGCACAGTTATAGATGAGTAGCACAAGCAGTAGCAGCTAAAAATATTATACTAATAAACTAAATATAGAGCAAAGTAGAAACAGCATCTAAAATTAAGCTAAGCAAGCAGCAACTAAAAATTAATTTTGGCATACAGAAAATAAAATAATAAGTAAATAAATATTGAAAATTAAGCACAAGCATTACATTGGCATGAGTTGCCATTCCAAGAGTTTATTAAACTTTTAAATTGAGTAAATGATGTTTCTGTTCTGAAGTGGTTTGGCAACTCATTCCAAAGCTTTGCTGCAGAATACCGAAAAGATTTTAAACCATACCTTGTCGTTCTAACCGTTGGAATTTCTGCTAAATTTTGATATCTGAAAGAATATTTTAATTTTTTTATATTAATTAAATCTTGTAAGTACACAGGGCTTTCATTATTTATAATTCTAAAAACTTCTATTGCCATTGTTCTAAGACGTCTCACTTTAAGGGATGACATTTTAGACTTAATAAGTAAATCTTCATATGAAATATTATAATCTTGATAAATAAATCTAAGGGCCCTTTCTTGTATTTTTTCAATTTTTTTGGTGTTAGACTCGCTACAGAAGTGCCATGATAATGAACAAAAATTAAAATTTGACATAATGAACGAGTGATAAATTGTTAATTTTCCAAGTTTACTTAAGTAGTTTCCGAGTCGTTTTAGAACATTTAACTGTCTAGATGCTTTTTTGCAGATATTTGAAATGTGTGTGTTAAAATTAAGTTCAAAGTCAATTGTAACGCCTAAAAGTTTCACTTCTTGTTCACATTTTATTTTGTTACCAGCAAGATCAAAAGTAATGTTTTTATTCATTGTTTTTTTGCCAATTGCCAAAGCTTGAAATTTTTCAGGGTTTGCTTTCATTTGATTTGTACCGAACCATTCAATTAAAGCCAAACTATCTTTTTCGAGTGTATAAATAACCTTGTTTATATCAGTATTTGCATAGGATAGTGTATTGTCATCTGCATAGTTATAGAGTGAGCTATCAGTACTGAACACAAATATGTCATTTATGAAAATGTCAAATAAAATTGGTCCCAATATAGAGCCTTGGGGTACCCCTTTGTAGAT
>MJUU01018498.1:50974-62693 GCA_002080025.1 Modiolus philippinarum | reverse complement strand
GAATCACCACTTCCTGTTTACCGACTTTGTGACTTTTTTACTTTCATTTTCAAAATCCTTACTTTTGGTCACATTTTTCTCAGCAACTACACATGACAGCCACTTGATATTTGGTATGGTGCATCAATATGGGGTCCTATACTGCGCCTCCCCTTTTCGGCCATATCGAATCACCACTTCCTGTTTAACGACTTTGTGACTTTTTTACTTTCATTTTTCAAAATCCTGACTTTTTGTCACATTTTTCTCAGCAACTACACATGACAGCCACTTGATATTTGGTATGATGCATCAGTTTGGGGTCCTTTACTGTGCCTCCCCTTTTTGGCCATATTGAATCACCACTTCCTGTTTACTGACTTCGTGACTTTTACTTTCATTTTTAAAATCCTTACTTTTCGTCGCATTTTTCTCAGCAACTATGCATGACAGCCACTTGATATTTGGTATGGTGTATTAGTAGGAGGTACTATACTGCGCCTCCCCTTTTCGGCCATATTGAATCACCACTTCCTGTTTACCGACTTTGTGACTTTTTTACTTTCATTTTCAAAATCCTGACTTTTCGTCGCATTTTTCTCAGCAACTACATATGACAGCCACTTGATATTTGTTATAGTGCATCAGTATGGGGTCCTATACTGCGCCTCCCCTTTTTTGCAATATTGAATTACCACTTCCTGTTTACCGAACTGTCATTTTTCAAATTGTGACTTTTTCATTGCATTTTTCTCAGCAACTACACATGACAGCTACTTTATATTTGGCGTGGAGCTTCAGTTAAATGCTCTATACTGCATTTCCCTTTTTCAGCCATATTGTTATACTACTTGCTTTTTACCCACTTCATGATTTTTTTACTTTCACTTTCCAAGTTGGACTTTTCGTCACACTTTTCTTGGCAAGTACACATCCCAGCTTTTTTGATATTTCGCATTCAGCTTCAGTATTGTTTAGTTTATTGTGTCTCCCCTCTTTGGTAATAATGCAGGGCTACTTCCTGTTTACCGACTTTCTGCGTTTTTTACCCAAATTTTGAAAATGTGACATTTTTGTCATGCTTTTCTCAGCCACTTGATATTTAGCATGGAGCTTCAGCATGGGGCAATATACTGCGTCTACCCTTTTCAGGCATATTGAAATACTACTTTACTGACTAACTGCATTTCTATCTTTATGTCCTGCATCCTTCTCACATTATTTGCATCTTATTTTTCTCTGCAACTGTAAATGCTTGTATTGTGTCCACACTTGTACTGTGTCCACATACACTTACTTTTGCACTTACCATATAGATTCAGGGTTCAATGAGCGGGGGTATAACTGGCTGCCATTCGGCGACAGCTCTTGTTTTTGACCAGATTTTGACGGGATTTTTTTTCTTTGGATTCCTCCCATTGTGAGCTTTCCTTATTATTGCAATAGATTTTGCATAGCCCTATAGAGGTTTCCAATCTTTGAGGGGTCAAAGTGACCAAATTGCAATATTAAATATTGTGAAATCTGTTAATATTTTTCATTGGATTTCAATCAGATTTTTTTCTTTGGATTTGTCTTGATGTAAGCTTTTAGTTGGTAGTCAAGAAATTTTGCTTAGCTCTTACCATTTCCAATTAATAAGTGATTAAAAGGGCCATTTTTTCACTAATTTGTGTCCTGTTAATTGAATATGTCAAGGTCCTTATTGTGTCCAGCAAATTACTGTACATGTGTCAACATTCATTTTAATTTAGACCTGTTCAAATTTCAGTGGTCATTATTTTTAGTACTGTTGTTAGGAAGAATTCCAAAAAATAAGTGGTCTTTGGATTTACCAAAATTGGAACCACCTTTTAGAATCCTAGGTTTTCAGAATTTTCGTTTTTGACCAAACACTTGTCAGTTGTCAGAATATAAGATTATATGCCAAAATTTGAAAAAAATATGTGTCTTTGACATTTTCAGGAAATTTACCAAAGTTGGAACGGGAATCAAAATTCCGAATGCTAAATGCACATCTACAGACTATATGCAGCAATTCTGAAATAAAATTAAAACACTACATGTAAATCCAAAAAAGTAAATGTCCCAAGAATTCGCATCACATGCCACATGTGTCAAAATCCACATAGCGTGCCTTTGTCAAAATGGACATCTTGGGGCCTCTTGTTTTCACTAAGATAACGATCGAAAATCCAAAAGCCTATTTCTCATCTACAAATTATGCAATTATTCTATGACATAATTTAATCCCTAAATCCAAAATTGTAGAAGGAGTTGGCGTCACATGTAACATGTGTCAAAATCGACATCTTGGGCCTCTTGTTTGCATCAACACCAATATCAAAAATTCAAAAGTTTATTGCACATCTATTAAATATATGCAACAATTCTTTAACAAAATTAAAATTTATTCCCAAAATGTATGAGAAGTTCATGTCACATTGTGACAGATAGACATACAGACAGAGGCGAAAACGATATCCCAGAAGTTTTTACCTGCGTCATCAACGATGACCGCAGGTCTAGGAGCTGCTCAACTCCGTCCTTCCGTCCATCCTTCAGTCCGTCTGTCACCCTTTCGGGGTACCAAGTTTGTGTAATCTGAAACTCGGACACCTTTTACCCGATACTTCTGAAATTTTGCACAGTTGTTCTGGACACATTGAAGATATGTGCTCCTCTCCTTTTGGTGAGATTTGAGAAAAAATTGTCGAATTTACCCATTGTTGTTCTTAGTCATTTTTTCAGATGTATTTTAACATTACAGTGCCTGGTTAGTGTAATTCTAAAACATTTTCATCAAAATTTAACATTACGATACTGTGTTTGTGTAATCTGAAACTCATACACCTTAGACCTGATGCTTTTGAAACTCTGCACAGTTGTTCTGGACACATGGACGATGTGCACCTTCCCTTTTGGTGAGTTTTGAATAAAAAATGTGAAATTTATCTGTTTTGAACTTAGTCATTTTTTCATCAAATTTTAACATAACGTTACTGAGTTTGTGTAATCTGAAACTCTGACTCCTTACACCTGATGCTTTTGAAACTTTACACAGTTGTTCTGAACACATTGAAGATGCTATGCTTTCGGGCAGATTTGAATAAAACATTGGCGAATTTATGAATTGTTTAACTTATGAAAAAGAAAGGAATGGGGTAAATGTCAAGGAGACATCATCCCATATCCAGGTTAAAACGACCCAAAACAAAGCATCTAGTCATTTTTTCAGCATATTTTAACATTACAGTGCCTGATTTGTGTAATCTAAAACATTCACATTTCTGACTAAATACCTCTGAAAGATTGCACTCTTTTAGGCCAGTTTTGATAAAAAAAATGTCAAATTTATCCATTATTGAACTTGGTACTTTATTTCATCATATTCATCACGGTACTCAGTTTTTGTCAAGAGACGTTGCAGAGTTTTGAACGTACTGATCATGGGCAGCTATTCTTGAATTTTTGCATTGCTTTCACATATTTTCTCATAAAATTTATGGAGTCTTGGGCCAAATCAACCCCTTATCGCACCTTGTCCTTTTACAGGAGTTATGGGACTTAATTGACTTAATGCATGCTACAGCTTAGGAACACTTTGTGGGCGCAACTCCTCGGAAATCACTGAAGGGATTATGCTGAAATTTTGTTTGAACATTTTCCACTATATGTACTTGATCATATTGTACTGCCATTTTGATTGGACAAATTTTACGGGAGTTATGGGACTTTATCGACTTAATGCATACTACAAAATAGGAAGACTTTGTGGACACATCTCCTCAAACATTTTTGTCAAAATTCAATGAAGGGATTTTGCTGAAATTTTGCTTGGCTGTTTGCCACCTAATGCAGTTGATCATATCCTGCTGCCATTTTGATTCGCAAAATTTTACATGAGTTATGGGACTTTATCAACTTTACTGCTGCAGAGGGGGATACATGTATCAAATCAATCATATACATTGTAACATGTACATGTACAGTATTGAATTTTCATGTACTACAATGAAGTTAGGGTTAGATGTGGAACAAAACCCACAACAGAATTATATAACTTACTTATTTTGTTTTTTTTTCTTGATGAAAATATATGAATTTCTTGCAGAATGGCAGCAATAAAAATATTTTAAATATAAAGTCACGTTGCAGATTACAAATGTAATTTGAAAAAAAAAAATTACGATAACAGTTGAATAACATGCATGATCATTGTAGGTAAACAATTTTGACCACTGACATTGTTGAAGAGGTTACTGCTGAAAAAGTGTAAAAAAATGATATATAGCAAAAACCATTGAGATGATGGCAGTTTTTGTTTGTTTTCTCATTCACCAATAAAAAATACACATAAAGCATATCTTTTCTATTTTCCAGTAAACATTTATAAATATGAGTGCATTGACCATTTTGGCAGAAGAGTGTGAGTTACTGAATGATTCCAAGTATAGAACCTATATTACACAAGTTGAAAAGGCGCTGAGAAGTTTTGAAAACACGAGTGAATGGGCAGATCTTATATCTGCTTTAGGAAAGCTAAACAAGGTAACAGTTTGTAAAAAATATGATTTTGTAATTTAACAATAAAACACCAATGTACGTATAAGAATTCAATAACTTGTCAGCTCCTTGTACAATTTGAATACAATTTATTGTCCATTTGATTGTGTGTATAAAGGCTAGTAAGGATTCTGTAGATTCTAATTGACGACAAACAATTTACAGAGTTCACCATAAAATACATTAAAAAACTAGCAAAACTGTGAGCAAAGCTCACAAATAAATACCCCCCACCCCCATTTGATTATAGAAATTAAAAATCAATCAAATAAAATTCTGAAATAGGAGGTGCACATCTACATTATGTCATAAAGACTGTGTTAAAGTTTCATGAAAAACTATTCAGGGGTTCAGGAGGAGTAGCGGATAAGAGACAGATACCCACTTGTAATGTAATGGCTAAGTCCATGTTTTGCTAAGGGAAACCCCAAAAATCAATCAAATCAAAATCTGAAATAGGAGGTGCACATCTACATTATGTCATAAAGACTGCTTAAGTTTTATGAAAATCTATGCAGTGGTTCAGGAGGACTACAACAATGTAGATGATAAGAGATGGGTACTCCCTTGTAACGTAATGGCTAAGTCCATGTTTTGCTATGGGAAACCCCAAAATCAATCATATCAAATTCTGAAATAAAAGGTTGACATCTTCATTATATCATAAAGACTGTGTTAAAGTTTCATGAAAATCTATTCAGTGGTTCAGGAGGAGTAGCGGATAAGAGACGGGTACAATGTACCCACTTGTAATGTAATGGCTAAGTGCAAGCTTTGCTATGGGAAACCCCAAAAATCAATCGGGGGTATAAAATTGCCCCCTAAGTGAGAATGACACTAATATAAGGTGCATTCAATTGGTCCATGTTGGGAAACAGAAGTTGGATGTGGAATCAACTTGATTTTCAAGCCAGCGTGTTCTGTTCTCTGTCTTTTCATGCTTTTCACAGTAATGTCATAATAGATTGACCAGTATCAAATGCTTTTTTTTTCACTTTAATTTTTAACTGTGATATTATAATAATTTGACAAATATTTGTTGTGAATTAGCTAGGGCTTTTCCCTTAAATGTTTTCTTTTTTATATTATTTATCAATTGGTGACATGAAGATTTTTCAGGTCGACAGATATCCTAGGTGTACATTTTTATCTCTCTTAAATATTAATAAAAAGAAATTTATCTATCTGATTGCTTTTTCATCTAAACGTTATATCTGTAAATAGTGAGGATGTTTTCAGAGTTTTCTATATATTCTTTATAAATGTTGTTAAAAGTACTGTATTTGCCCTGGTTTTCAAAGTCTGATAATAAAAAAAAATGATCTGGGACATCATTTAAATTTTTAATTTTGGAGTATTTGAGTTTTAAAGCACTTCAAAATATCTTGAAATAACAAAATTCTGTCTGAGATTTCCATCAGGCTCGATCTAACGTACCTTAAATGTTAAGCGATTAATTTCACCAGGAAAAGACATGTGGATCAACAGTGTAAGTGTATCCTGCATTACATACATCACTTGTCATGTGAAAAAGGATATGTCCAAAGTGAAAATCGTAACCAGGAACATATCAAGTCCAATATTTCACATGAGACACACAAGTGTTTTGATTTTTTTTTTTTTACATAAATGGAATTTCTTGGAAATAACAAACTTGAAAGTCCAGCCTTTTGTGAACACTTTATAATATGTTATAAAAATGATAATTCATACTTGATCACACAAAGAACAACATTAACAAAAGATCCAAACTTTAGACAGGTATATAAAAATTGACAGTCAGTATGTAAACAAGATGAACATTGATAAAAGTTCCAAACTAAGACAGGTATTTAAAAACTGACAGAGTCTGTATGTGGTGTAATATTAAAATGACTGTATTTCAGGTTCTTTTAGGTCATGTTAAGTATCCTGTTATACCAAAAAGGGTCACCATTGGAAAAAGATTAGCACAATGCCTTCATCCTGCTCTACCAAGTGGTGTCCATCTGAAAGCTCTAGAGACATATGACATCATCTTCAAATGTATTGGAACACAGAGATTAGCCCAGGACTTGTTTGTTTACAGTGCTGGGTTATTTCCCTTGCTTGGACATGCTGCCATGAATGTGAAGCCTGTGTTGTTATCTATCTACGAGAGACATTTTGTAGCTTTGGGTAAACAGATAAAACCAGGACTAAATGGAATGTTACTAGGGTTGTTACCTGGTTTAGAGGAGGGGTCAGACCACTATGATAGGTAAGGGACATTTTGTAGCTTTGGGTAAACAGTTAAAGCCAGGATTGAAGGGAATGTTACTCGGGTTGTTACCAGGTTTAGAGGAAGGATCAGATCATTATGATAGGTAAATAGATTATTGTAAATATTCAGAAAATAATTCTTTGTTAGGACTCCTCATTTAAATGCTTATGCCCGATAGTTTATTTTTCTCTTTCTTCAGTTGGCTTGTATCAGTAGGGATGATTTGAAATTTGGAAAAGATGAGTGGCATAATGTAAGGGATTTTGCAAGTTTATCACAAAACCATTTCCTGTTTACAGATACTTTGAATTTTATGCCCCGGATCTTTAGATCGGGGCATATTCTTTTTGTCCTGTTCTGTCTGTATGTTTGTTTGTCTGTCTGTCTGCAACTTTAACCTGGCTCATAACTTTTGAACCAGATGCAATAGGCCCTTCATATTTGGTACGTGTATTGATCATGTAAAGTTGAACACCATTATGCAAATTTCACAAAGGTCAGGTCAAAGGTCAAGGTCACAGAGGTCAAAATGTGAACATCTTGATTTTGCTATAGCTCAATAATTACTATTGCTAGAGGCTTGATAATCTATATGTGAATAGATCTGATGAATTTTAGTACAGATGTCTACTAAACCTTTATTTCTAGTGTATATTGCAATTTTTACCATTAATTTTGTATTGTAGACATGATTGCTACTGGGGGCATAGTGTTTCACAAACACATCTTGTTTTTTGTCAATTTTTGTTTTAAGCCATTAGGATTTTGAAATATACAACACATAGTGGTCCCTCTTGATGAAAAGGCCCCTTTCAAAGAAACCATCTTCCCTATAACATTTATAAATACTATAATTGTGTTCTTTCCAAACAGTTTATAACCTCCTTCTAGATGCAATAGCTGCCATAAGGCCAAAGAGTTATGCCGAAGGAATGGCCCAATAAAGATGGTAGTAGAAATCCTCCAAATCTTATGTACATGGAATGCCATGTTGACTTAATTAATATATAAATTTTACTTCTCAGAAATCTGCATTTTTTTTTATAATAAAACTACTCTAAAGTAAGTGCCAGTATTTACAAATTTAGCTGTAATAAACATGATTTTAATCTGAACTATTGAACATTTTTCAGAACCAATGGACTGTTAGAGGATCTATGTGAGCAGGCTGATCCTGAATATTTCTACACCTGTCTATGGGAATGTATACGATCCTGTCCTAGTGTTAGACTACCTGCCATTACATTTCTTGTCTCGCATTTTAACAAGAAGAAAACTATGGAAGATCAGCTGTACATGATGGGACTCAATATTGACCTCTTGGTATGGTTAAACATAAAATCAAATTAAATGTTTATGCTGATACCATTTTTGTGTGGCCTGCACCTAGTGCAGAATCGACACATAGAGATCACTATCCGTGGTCTTACGACCGTCTGTCTGTCTGTCCGTCTGTATGGCTAAAAAAATTTTAAGCATTATCTGTAACTCCTCCTAAACGGCTTGGCACTTTTCAACCAAACTTGCAGGAATGCTGCAGTATATGTTGAAGATGTGCACCATGCATTTTGTTTTTCTTTAATTTTGTTTTTTCCAGATTTTTTTCCTGTTTTTGGACTTTGTTATTTTAGCTTATTGGAGTGTTGAGGGTACGTCTCGATTATCCGCAACTCCTCTTAAACCGCTTGGCACTTTTCAACCAAACTTGCAGGAATACTTCAGTATATGTTGAAGATGTGCACCATTGATTTTGTTTTTTCCAGATTTTACACTGTTTTGGACTATGTTATTTTAGCTTATTGGAGTGTTGAGGGTATGTCTCCGTTATCCGCAACTCCTCCTAAACTGCTTGGCACTTTTCAACCAAACTTGCATGAATGCTTCAGTATATGTTGAAGATGTTACTATGCATTTTGTTTTTCTTTCTTTTCATTTATTCCAGAATTCCATATTATCATTGAACTTGCACTTTAAAATATCCAGTCTTAGAGTATGTCTCCATTGTCCACAACTCCTCAATAACGGCTCTGCATTTTACTACCAAACTTGGAGGAATGCATGCTTCAGTATGTAATGTAGATGTGCAACATGGACTTTGTAATTCTATTTCAAACACAGGAATTCTTAAATATAAATAGTGCAGGCGACACATGTGTTCCATGGAACACCCATGCATTTTATCTCACTAAAAAGATGAGCCAGTTCCATTTATAATGGAACAAAAAATGTTTGTCTTGTACCCTTCTGTATAAATTCAGACAGAAAACTGTCATGCAACTTATTCTTATGTCATTGATATTGTTAAGAAGCGTCAGATGTCAAGTACTGCCTGGTGGGGAAAAATTATCAATGTGAGAAAAATAAACAAACACCAGTGAAAATGCAAGGTTTTGAAATCCCAGACACCCTCAAGTAGGATTTCAATGATTCTCCGACTCATCAAGGATGATCAGAGAAGAATTTAAATCTTGCCTTTTGGTGTCTGAGATTTCTCAATCTTGGACCATGGCAATGTTAGATTCTGATAATCTTTTGAAGTAATTTAGATGAATCTTGGTATGAAAAACCAAAATAGAATTTTAAAATTTATGGACATGAATTATTCTACTTTAAATAGCTGGATATGCCATAGTCTGGATTATTTCCTGCACATTTTCTCACAAATATTTGATCTGCATTTATTTAAATGCATATAAATCTTAAAGATGGCAATTTTATTGGTACACCCAATATGCAAATCATAGTCTCTTAAGCAATGAAGTTATTAGGACAATTTTATAGATAAACATACCAAGACAGGTTTCATATTGGGAATGACTTATTGGTACAAATTGCTTAATTCAAAATACTGTTTTGTGGTCAATAAATTATTCTTACATCCTTGTGTGACAGTTATGTACAAAATGTTTATTTCAGGTTGAAGCTGTCTGCAATGCTATAAAAGATACAGTGGTTTTGGTTCAGAGAGTATTATTAGACTTCCTGTTATTGGCATTCCCAATGCACAACAGTCAGTTGACAAGGTCTGACATGGCTAAAATTGTAAAAGCTGTGACCAATGTCTTGTTACGCAGAGATATGTCATTAAACAGGAGACTATACACATGGTTCTTAGGCAGCTCTGGTTCTGCTCCAGTTGTCATGGCAACTGAAATAGCTAAACGACAACAGAGAAGTGACAGTACGTCTACTATAAGTGAGACAGATACAAGCTATTTCCATATGTATTCTAAAGACCTCCTTGTCCAAGCGTTGAAAAATAAATTGTCCAGCGTAGATAGTGATGGTACATTTCTTGGAGGAAAATCGTCCATTTTAAAACCTTTCCGAATATTAATGAGTTTATTAGACAAACCAGAGATCGGCCCTGTTATCCTGGAAAATGTACTATTATCTGTATTACGATGTTTGTATAGAGAATGTAAACATTTAGAAACATTACAACACACAGCTGATCTTAAATCAGAAAGCAAGCATACCATCAGCAAAAGAAATAGAACTGAATCGGAGAAGGCATCAATTACTAGGGCTGAGCTGATCAAAACATCCAATTTATTATTTAGTACATTTGAACCATACTTTATCTGGGATTATCTTGCTAGGATGTTTGAGAGTTCATGTCAAGCAATACATACAGGAAGAAAACTGGAGAGAACAATGTCTGTATCAGATGTCCCTTCATTGAAAGAACTTTGTGTATTGGTTGATTTTCTATTGGAAATTGTAACTTTGGTAAGGTTGACTTTAATTTTTTTGCATTTGTGTTTAGTCAGCCTGTACATAAAAAGGAAATGTTTAGGAAATGTGAGTCAGATTTCTACAGCATGCAACTAATAATACTAACTTTAGGTTTCCCTTGGTAAGTATGCAGTTATTGTGGGTTTTAACATTTTAATAATTTTATTTTAGACAAGTAGGCCTCTTGTGTTGCTTTAGTTGGTTATGCATGCAGTCAGTGATTCATTTTATATTTTCTTAAAGAATATCAGCATCATGTCCAGATAATTACATCTGATGAATATCCTCGGGTAGCTGTTGATGAAATGATACTTAATTGTGGAGCATGCTGTTTATTTATTAAGATTTCTAATTTTATTTTTGTAAGTTTAAATTTATTTCATCATGTTCATAAAAAATTATATGTCATGTTTTTTCTTACACATTTGACCAGTTATTGGACAATAGATGTATTGCCAATTTCGTTTTATGAATGAATTTTCCCGATTAACTTGGGGTCAATCGGAGTAAATTTTGTTACATAATATTGTGACGTCCATAAATCTATATTGTGATGTCAAAAATTTTCGGGAAAATTCACCAATTGGAAACACCTACTGCATGTGAACTTATTGCATATAAATGTTGATGAGAGTACAAATTCCTCATTGATAAACTAAATCACTGACATAAACCATAAAATGAAAAATAAAAAGTAGTATTAAATGCAGAGAGAAGATACAAGACAGATCCACAATGCCAAAATATACAGCATTTAACTGATTTCACTGCCAGACAACAAATAAGTATATTAATCAGTAGACCTATGGGTACCCAAACCTTACCCATTTTTATCCCAACTCTCTGTGGTATTAAGTAACACATGTTTAAATATGAATGAAAAGGATAAAAATAGAAACAACTATTTGGGTATAATAGAAACAATTTGACAACTCTATTTAGGAGAAAAAGATAAAAAAAAACACACTTGATTTTGAAATGCATGTCAAAAGTGCTTTCAATTACTTGTCAGCTACATGTAATATCATGTATTTGTACAATTATATAGAAATGCATTAATCGTGATGTGCTTCAATAATATATGTATGTGTGTATGCAATGATATTTTAGAACAATGTATTTGTACATGTATATGTAAGTATAGGTAGAAATCATTTGTTAAATGCATGTTTTCTGACTAGTAAAGGGGAAACG
>MJUU01018498.1:32911-49208 GCA_002080025.1 Modiolus philippinarum | reverse complement strand
TCCATCTAATTATTGTGTCAAGCTCTTTCCTATGTCCATACTCACTTTAAACTACACTTTTTCAAATTTCAGTGGACGACATGCTGCGGTCGTATCATGCTGCACTCGGCGTAGCCCTTTATTTGTTGATTTTCAGGCTTAGGCGACGTAAATAAAGTTATGTAAATGGATGGACCACCCGCAATCATAGTGAACAGTTCTTGATTTATGAATCAAGGTTCACAATGCCTGATGGATGGCTATGCGAGTGACTATTTCGTTGCAAGACGTCTTGCCCATTCTGCAGAGTTTGCATAGTTGAACATAGTAGCTTTAACAATGTTAACAATCATATAAGTACTGTAATGCATGAAAGGTCCCTCAAAATCCCAGAACATTACTCTTGACTGAATCAGAAAAGGCAAAAAATATTTAAAAATGTAATTTTTGCTTTATTTATAGAAGAATGGAATAAAAGGAGAAATGCAGTAAATGTACACGAGACAAATAATAAAGGAGAAAGAGAGTGGTTTCTTTAACAAGCTTACAATCTTTAATTTTCCCCAAAACAGTCAACTGTAAATTCAAATCTATGATAACAGCAACATAATGATTAACAGCAAGCACTGCTTTTTGTTTCCCTTTAACATTTAAAACAAAGTAAAAATTTAACAGAACATAAAACACCAAATGGTCCAAAAACAGTTCACAACTGATTTATTTGACATAAATATTTAAAACCAGCAGAAATGCCAAAAACACAATAAAAGAGGAATATCTTGCCTCCCTCAATAAAAGTAAAGTCTTCTATAACCCCTAGATGTTTGTATTTGATAAAAAAAGAGCATCAAGTATTTGACAAAAAAAACTTCGCGCAAAATGCCGTGAAATCTCACACGCCTGAAAAAGAAGGTCGCGCATAAAAACCCCCATGGAGATTTTCTGAAGTTGGCAGGTATGGCCTTGGTAACACAAAGTAAGACAATGAAGAACATCTGGGCAATTCTAGTCAAATAATTTATTGACAAAACAATTAAGATCTACTTCCCTAAAATTTGTAAACAATTATTGCATGTGCAGCTTTAACTAGATGTTGTCGGAAACGACAGCTATCCCCACACTTCCTGTTTGACACAGAAAACAGTTGTTATACACTCTGGGCATAATTTTTTTCATATTTTTGAAATCAAACTATTGATAGTCATTATTTTACTAAAAGAATTCTAGGATATATAGTTGCTAAGTAGAATTCCATAAAAAATAACTGGTCTTTGAGACTTTCAGGAAATTTACCAAGATTGGAAATCCAATTGATGAAAATGTTTGTCCTAAATTAAAGAAGCTATTGAAGTATGGTTGCTAGGTAAAATTTAAAAAAAAAAATAAGTGGTCTTTGAGACTTTCAGGAAATTAACCAAAATTGGAATCAAATATTTTTGAAATCCAATTGATGAAAATGTTTGTCCTAAATAACACAAACAGTTTAAGTATGGTTACTAGGTAGAATTCCAAAAAAATAAGCCATTGTAAATGGTCTTTTAGACTTTCAGGAAATTTACCAAAATTGGAATCAAACATTTTTGAAATCCAATTGACAAAAATGTTTGTCCTAAACAACATGCTAAACGACACAAACATTTTAAGTACAGTTGCTAGGTAGAATTCCAAAAATAAGTGGGCTTTGAGACTTTCAGGAAATTTACCAAAATTGGAACCATCTTTTAGAAGCCTAAGTTTTCAGAATTTCTTTTTTTATCAAACAATTGTCAGAAAAAAAGAAAAAAAATATGTGTCTTTGACATTTTCAGGAAATTTACCAAAGTTGGAATGGGAACCAAAATTCCAACAGCTTATTGCAAATCTACAGACTATATGCAACAATTCTGCATAAAGATTCAATCCCTAAATCCAAAGATGTAGGAGGAGTTTGTGTCACATGCCACATGTGTCAAAATCCACATCCTTGGGTGTTTGTCAAAATTGACATCTTGGGGCCTCTTGTTTGCACCAAGATAAAGATTGAAAATCAGAAAGCTTATTGCGCATCTGCAGACTATGTGCAACAATTCTACAACAAAATTTAATCTCAAAATCCAAAACTGTAGGAGTTGCGTCACATGCAACATGTGTCAAAATTGACATCTTGGAGCCTCTTGTTTGCATTAACACCAATTTCAAAAATCGGAAAGCTTATTGCTTATCTGCAGCATATGTGCAACAATTCTAAAACAAAATTAAAACCCTAATTCCAAAAATGAAGGAGTAGTTCACGTTACATCATTTCGGACAGACTGACGGACAGACGGAGGCAAAAACAATATCCCCGAACTTTCTTCAGAAATTGTGGGGATAATAAACATCTTTGTGGAGAAAAGTGCATGTGTAAAAGTTTTTAAGCAATGTATAAAGATTATTTGTTATATGTGGCCTATATGCAGGAAATAACAAGCTGTTTTTAAACCTTCCGTTCCCCCTTAAAGGCTCCCATTATGTCTCCGATCTGCTCTTTGTGAATATTAAATTAAAAAAAAGAGCCACATTCTACAGACAAATAAGCATGCATTGAATTGATTGAAAGTTTATTCAGTGAAGTGCTTTCAAAATCTAAGCATACCATATAATCTTGGTTTCAATGGCCAAATCTGTCGCTTACATGATGTTTTGCGAACTCTAGCAAAGCCTATATATAATTTTGTAAATTGTTCTTTTGTGAATGAAAGATACATTGTATTAGTATTACTCTGCTTTGATACACCTTGGAATGATCTACAAACACTTTCAGTATCCAATACACTCAACTCTTTATCAGTTCTGATTACGAAATAACTAGGATTTTTCCTCTAATGCATTTGGTCCTTGATGGATGGAGCAGATTTTTGCTTTGTTTTTACAATTATAACTCATACATGTATCTCTGTTACATGTACATTTAAAAAAAATTACAGAAATGTATCAGGAATGTACAATTTCTAAAAGGTTATTTTTTTTTTCCATGAAATTTTCTGCAGCATTTTGCATGGAACTGCACAAAACATGATATAAGTGTATGTGAATATTTATGATGATTTAAAGTCTAGAATGTTTTTAATTTGATGCTGTTGTCAGGAAAAAAGTACAAAAAATACTAAAAACAAAGCATTATGTTGTCTTGTTATGACCGTACTTCTTGTGGTTAGTTTTCTATGGCTATTGAATAATAAAATGAAAGAATATAGATTTATAATATAATGTAGAAGTTCCTTCCATTCTGAACTACTTAGAGATTTTTCATTGCCAAAGAAATTGCCATACATATATACATATAAACTTTTCCCACTTACAGTTACAATGGAAAAATGAAATCCTAAAGAAAATCTCTGTATTTTATTCGACACCAAAAATTATATATAAGTATTTTGATATTTGTACTTAGTAAAACTCAAGAGTTAGAAAAATATATTGATGTTAAAGTAAGGATATACTTTATTTTATACAGGAAACATTCCTAGAGACCCAGACAGAACATTTACCAGAGTTATTACGGAGAATTACACTAAGTTTGACTCATCATTGTCAAGATCTACCCGACACAGATATTAAGTGTACACTAGAGCTGTGTTCTAAACTTCTGTCTAAAGTACAACCTAGTATGAAGGTTATAGAGACAAAAGATGAGGTAATTCTATAGTCTTATTAACTTTCTGATTCTGTATTGGCCCTGTATAGATTCGAGATTAGCTGTGTTGGTCCCGAGACCCAGAGGGTCTAGAGCCAATACAGCTGATCAAGAATCTATACGGGGCCAATACAGAAACAGACAGTTCATAACACTTTTATTACATAATCTAACTTTTTTCTTTTAGCACTTATACAAGGACGTATCCTTGACTTCTACATGTATATTTTTTGTTGTTACTGTTGTAAAAATGGGGTGCTCCATTTACCTCCCCCCCTATGTTTGTGGACCCATGATTTAGCAAATGAAAAACTATGTATTCTGTATAGGGGTCAAATTTTAATAGGTATGAAAGTTGTTTAGAACCGCTACGTTTTTCGTACTTGCACTTTCTATTGTTGACAACGTCAACTTCCACACACAGATTTGCTGTTTTCTTTAATGTAATTGTGCCTTTGCATCCAATGCTTATTGTGTACTAAAAGATTTAATGATAAACAAGTTATAAAGAGAAGTTAGGCCTATGGATATTTGTTTTTACTTTACCGATTTTTTATTGATCATTTTTTGATCACCTTGTACACATTTTTCGGTTAATGGATTTTCAAATATTTTGGTTTCATCTGCACTGATGAGACATAAGTTGTCGAAATGCGCATATGCAGAAAATAAATAAACAGTAACTTTGGTATTTTGTTATTTTATGTAGTTGTACATGTATTGATCAGATTCTATTTACAGTTCGGGTTTCCCCTTGGAGTCGGGATGAAAATAGCTTGTCGTGTTTCATGATTTTTACGTGTAAAAATTGTTGTTCAATATTCTGAGAAATGTCATGCTTTAAAAGAAAGTGGAATTTATTTTGATTTTGCGCATGTGAGTAAATTTAAGGAATGGAATTATTATATTGAGAAAACAGGTTACAACTATCGAGAATACAATTTACTATAAATAACCACTCTCCAGTTGACCTCAAAGAACCCTGTATTGGCCCGGGACAATACAGGATTTGCCTGTATTTGCCAATGGGCCAAAAAAGCTGTATTAATATCACTAGGGCTAAGCCATCAGTATGACACATGCAGTGTTTGCTATATTAGGGCTGATTTTATAATATTGTTTAATAAAATTTAGTATGACTATTAGCATTTGAAATGACACAGATATTAAAAGTACACTAGAGCTGTGTTCTAAACTTTTATCTAAAGTACAACCTAGCATGGAAGTGATTGAGACAAAAGACAAGGTAATTAGCTAAACCTGTATTGATGGGCACCTCTATAAAGCCAGCATCTGTCCTTAACTGGCAGTTTTGGGTCTCTATATGCAATTTCCTTTATACTATTATTGTTTTGCAAAAGCCTTATCCGGTTGACACAACTTATCAAGAAGCTGACTTGGAATTCTCAACCAATATCTTTTTTATACGTCACACAAGAAATAAATCTGATTAATTGAAGCATCTATTATATTTTCTCTTTTCAAGTTAGAAAAGCTGCAGAAACTAGGTCGCTGATAACTCCAGCAAAGCCACAATTTATTTACAATATGATGTCAAAAAAGAAAGGTGTAAGGTCTCGTTTGTATTTTTGTTCATACTGGTCTGAAATACATACATGTATATGTAGAATAACATATAACATGAGCTTTCAGAGGCTAAAAATGAGCAATTATCTATCTTTATTCTAGATAAAACAAGATGTGACCCATACTTTTAGTCCTCTACCGGCGATTGCCCAAGTGGACTTTAGATTTGCACATTGGCCTTCTGTCGGTCTGTCTGTCCCTGTGTTAGCGCTAAAGGTCGCCACACACGCCAGGGGCCAATGATTGTTCCATGTAGCGATTAAAAAACTTGGTCTAATTGCCACTTTGGTGAATGAGAAAAATCAATATACGGTACTCGGAGATATCATGATATCAATAGAAAACTTCCTTCCAAAAAACGTTCTTATGACCAGATCAGAAGATGAAAATAAAACTTAAATTGAAACCAATGACGGGTATATTATATATATATATTTCGGCATCCATTTTCCGGAATAGATAACGTTGAAGTAGTACAGTTCCGTTTTTTCATGTCCGTTTTCGTCTTTCTTTCTTTTTATTATCGTACTTTTGTTTACCTTATTCATGGCGGACATGAAAACTCATCGACGACTTCTTGCAATAATAAAATAATAAAATAATAAAAGTTTTAAACCAGTGAAAATTCAATCGCGATGTGTTAAAATATATATGTTACAGGAGAACATGATTCTTATCATGAAAGTGACTTTGCCACTTCACGAATTGAACCCTAGGGTGAGACCTGCTGGACCTCATTCACTCTGGCTAGCGCAGGTGAACTGAAGAATCAATCTGGCGTGTCTTTTCACCCAAATGCACCCAAATATACCCAAATGCACCCAAATACACCAAATTCTACCCAAATAAACTGAAATTAGGACAAAAAACATATAAAATTAATTGAAATTATACTTTTAAAACAGTTTTTATTAACTTAAATAATGTATTTTTAAAGTATTTGCATTGGAAATGTCAATTAAAACTACAATATTACATGCCCCTTACGACCATGAAAAATTTACCTAAATACACCAATTAACGCTTTTAAACATAATTTTCATGCTGAAAATATAAAAAATATCATTTGTTTGTTATATTTTTACCATTTTTTTTTGTTCTATCAAATTGTGATTGTTTATACAAAGTTGAAGAATAATACACACAAACTCCCATTTCATATTCAACACCTGAAGGCTTGGCACCAAAATAATTTGACAAAATCATGAAAGATTTATTCAATTTAATGTTAAATAAATCAAAATTTAATGAAAAAGAAATGTTTAAAATCAAAATGTACCTTAGCAAATTGTAATAACAGATTGTTGAAGTGTATACATTAGTTGGGGTAGCCTGGGATCCTGGCCCAAGCTGGCTACCACAGCGACAGCAAACGGGCCAGAATCCCAGGCTATAGTTTGGGTTGCTCTCATGGACATAAGGGGCATGGAATATCATAGCTTTTTTCACATTAATAATGCCAAAAATTAATATTTAATGAATAAAATGTTATAAAATATCATAAAAATACACAGTTTACAATGATTTTAACAATTTATTGTCTATATTATAGTGCATTTGGGTGTGTTTGGGGATATTTTTGTGTAATTTGGTATATTATGGTAAAAAGTCACTCCCGAATCAATCCATTAGCTCAATCAACCTTTTTGCTATTGAAATCAGTTTCTACAACTTTAGACGGCTTCCTCTCACAAATTATTTGAATGTATGACTAGAATTGACAAAAATGACAGCATCCCTTCGATGTTGAGGAAATACTTTGAAATAATTTAATTTTTTGCATTTTTTAAAACAAAATTTTCTTTGTTTTGTGGCGAATGAAACTTCAGTGTGGCGAATGAAACTTCAGTGTGGCTCATTATAATTTGCACCAATTAGTCACTTTGGCTAAAGAAAATTTTGGCCTACCGATAACACAGTGTCTGTCCATCTGTCTGTCGGTCTGTCAGTCAAGCATCAGTTTTCCGCTTTTTTTTTCTATACCTTTGCAGGTATTGATCTTATATTTTGTATGTGAGTCTACCATAATGAGTTACAGATCAGGTTTAAGTTTGGTTCCAGTCCACTGAATTTTGACGGAGTTATGGGCCTTGAACTTAAAAAATTTTAGTAAAATATCAGTTTTCCGCTTTTTTTTCTAAACCGTTGCAGATATTGATCTGATATTTTGTATGTGAGACTACCTTATAGAGTTACATATCAAGTTAAAGTTTGATTATGGTGCACTGATTTTTGAAGGAGTTATGGACCTTGGACTTAGAAAACAATACCATTTTTGCTAGTGTAATAATTTGATGAAGGGAAGATAGCAGGAAACACTTACAATGGCTGAACATTACAGTCACATGTCACAATCAACCAGGGAACTGCAGAATGACAAAAGACAAACATAGATAACGAAAGGAACCCGGGATAGCAGGACTTGGTACCGGCATTGGCAACAGCCAGCGGTAGGGTTAAACCGGTTTATGGGTACCCAAACCTCCCCATTCTCTGTCCCGTTTCCCTATAGTATAATAAACATACAAATAAACCCAATACAGGTGGACCACTAACTCTAAGACCACAATCTTGAAAAGGCAAGAATAGACAAAACATAATTTAGAAAGATGGGTCGAGGAGCCTTGTTCTACCGGTAGGGGACTTGGTATTGCCTTGCAATAGAATCCACACTTGTTATTGCTGATTTCATGATCTCATTTATAGTCATACAATACATAGAGCATAAATCTTCATAGAAATATTAGTAAAGTTTTGAATTGTTTATGGTTAATGTCTTCAGTGATTACTTTTAAGTTTTAATTATATCTTATGAAAGGAAGAAGATGTTATCTCCATGGATGATGTCAGCAACAGAGAGTTTGAAGTGGAATATAATGTCAACAAAGGAGACTTTACGACAGAAAATGGAGAAATGAACAAAGATCAAAAGTCTGTAGCAGATAAAAATCATCAAGACGATCAAGATCCTGATAAAACTTTGGTGGACAAGACAAGTAACAAATCAGTAGAAAATGGCATGAATATACAAGATGAAATTGGTAAAGAGGCTATATCTAAATCTGAGGAGTTTCTTCGTAACCTTGTTCCTCGTTCTATAAGTAACTCATCAATATCAAAACGAGACTGTGGACCAATCAATCTGATGCAGACTTGTGTTGAATGTTTTCAACTGTTCTTTAGTACATTGACTACATGTAAAATATTACAGGATGAATTTTTGGCACAAAAATGTGTTCAGGCTTTGTTGTTGAAACAGGACACTGTGACAGACCAGGTCACTGATGTTAATAGCAACATTGGTTTCCATAGCAATCCTGATGTAATCCAATCAGAAAAAAGAACACAAATAAATCTAGATTTAAAAGAAGATACCATTAAGACATACATGTGTGCCTGTAAGCTGTTATTGGAATTCTCCAGCTTTCCTATTTATTGTAGAGATTTTCATAAGGTGCTGCATAAAACTCGTAGTAAAGGTAGGTGTGATTCAGATTTGTTTTCAGTGACCATCACAGGTTAATTAATGTCATCTCCATTTTGCTTTACATTATGTAAAAGACAGAAATTGCATAGTCACTTATGTCAGTAATTAAAAAACAATTATTTTACGTTAACTTTGAATTTGACTGAACATTTTGATGCTTGAAATGCCTTCACAGATGAATCAAGACAATCACAAAAAAATATAAATAAATCTGTCTCAATTGATATGTTAACAAAATGGTTATAATTACAAACAAATTTCTTTGTATAAGATTAAAGATATACGGTATAAACTTGATATTGTGCTCAGATTGAAACAATTTACAGTATAAAGTTACAAGTAATAATTCAAGGTTTGGAAGCTTGACAATCAAGCTAAACTATACTAAAAATTGTCTATCAGATTTCTCATATTGTATAAAAATAATATATTGATGTATAACAGGTAATTTTGCTTTATACAGGAGGTTTTTGGAACATGAAAATGAAAACTTTTGAAATTTAAGTCCCTATATCTCTATATATGCATTTGTTCATTACGCAATATTCCATTTACAAAAATTAAAGAATGCTAAAAATTATTACCACTCTTCAGAAAACAAATTAGAAATTTTAGAACCATGAAATTTCCTGCTATATGGTGTAATAATTTCAAAATTTTATGTATTACATTTTAGATGACAGCCACAACCTTCCTAACTGGTTACAAGATCTGGTAGCCTGTGCATGTTTTGTCAATAACTTCAGTATCCAGAGTGCATCTATCTCGACAATGTTAGATCTAATTATATTGACACAATCAGTCCAGTCGGCGAGTGATGACACTGATAGCACCAAACTCTACTGTGAGGGAATGGTGTCTGTACTTATATTACCTGCCTTACCACCTGTACACCTCAGGTTTATTGATGAAAACACCTGTTTTTATAAGGTATGTTGAAGGAATGGTGTCTGTACTTATATTACCTGCATTTCCACCTGTACACCTCAGGTTTATTGATGAAAACACCTGTTTTTATAAGGTATGTTGAAGAAATGGTGTCTGTACTTATATTACCTGTATAACCACCTGTACACCTCAGGTTTATTGATGAAAACACCTGTTTTTATAAGGTATGTTGAAGGAATGGTGTCTGTACTTATATTACCTGCATTACCACCTGTACACCTCAGGTTTATTGATGAAAACACCTGTTTTTATAAGGTATGCTGAAGGAATGGTGTCTGTACTTATATTACCTGTATTACCACCTGTACACCTCAGGGCTGTTCCAGAAAAACATACAAGGGACGGGGGGAAGGCACATGAAAATTGTCATGACCCCCCATATTTTCTTCAAAAGTCTGACTTTAATTAATAACACCCACCCATTGCAGCAATTTTAAAGTGCCTTCCCCCTGTCCCATGTATGTTTTGCTGGGACAGCCCTCAGGTTTATTGATGAAAACACCTGTTTTTATAAGGTATGTTGAAGGAATGGTGTCTGTACTTATTATACCCCCGCTCCGAAGGAGGGGGTATACTGTTTTACTTCTGTCCATCTGTCCATCCATCCGTCCGTCATTCCGTCCGTTCCACATTATTTAAGTCGCATATTTCTCTGCACCTGCATATCACAGCCACATGATATTTGGTATGGTGCTTAAGTATGGGTCCTATACTGCACCTCCCCTTTTTGGCCATATTGAATCACCATTTCCTGTTTAGTGACTTTGTGCATTTTTTACTCTTCATTTTCAATATAGGACTTTTTCATCACATTTTTCTCAGCAACTGAGCATGACAGCCTCTTGATATTTGGTATGAGATCCTATAATGCGTCTTTTCAGCCATATTTGATCATCACTTCTTGTTTACCGACTTTGTATGTTTTTATACCCCCACTCGTGAGTGGGTGGTATATTGGAATACCCTTGTCCGTCCGTCTGTCCTTCCGTCCGTCACCCCCACTCGTGAGTGGGTGGTATATTGGAATACCCTTGTCCGTCCGTCCGTCCATCAGTCCATCCATCCGTCCTTCTGTCCGTCCGCCTGTCCGTCCGAAGTTTATCTCATTTTTATCAGCTACTGCTGGGCCGATTTATTTCAAATTTGGTATTTGACTTTATATATTGGGGTAATGGGTCGCCTCCCATTTTGGTTGCCTTATGATATCAACTTCCTGTTCGGCAGGACTTGGCCATTTTTTTCCTATATTGAACATAGTGAAATTTTCGTCGCACTATTCTCAGCTACTGCTGGGCCGATTTATTTCAAATTTGATATTTGATTTTAAATAAAGGGGGAATATGTCGTCTCTCATTTTGGTCGCCTTATGATATCAACTTCCTGTTTGGCGGAACTTCGCCATTTTTCCTTTTATTGAACATAGTGAAAATTTTCGTTGCACTTTTTTCAGCTACTGCTGGGCCGATCTATTTCAAAGGAGTAGGGGTGGTAAGGGCCTTATTTGGCCTGAAAAATAAATTTGGTTGAATTCACAGAATTTTCTCAGCACAATGTTCTATGGGTATTTCTTTTCAGTAAACAATAACAGTTCTCGGATATTGATGTATGATAACTGAGTTTTAAAGTGTAGAAGAAGGGGGCAAATTGAAGATTTTGTAGAAAAATGTCAAATTGGACCAATTTTGTCTACTTTTTCTGTATAGGAAATATAGAGCACATGCAAGAACCAGAAAAATATTTATATGAGAGGTTAAATTAATGTTTACCAATTAGTTGGTAAATTATCTAATTGGTTCTTGAATGTGCTTGATATTTCCGGTAGGGAAAACTGTACGAAAATCTGCCAGATTCGGTATATTTCTACGAAAATTCCAAAAAGGAGCCATTTCATAACGTCAGAACTGTACCTTTTGTGACGTCATTAGTTCTAATTTTTGTATTTCTTTTATAAATGGGATCTCAACTTTACAACGAACATGAAATAAAATCTTGAGGTGTAACTTAGAAATTCACTCAAATCTTGGGCCAAATCAACCCCTTATCGCACCTTGTCCTTTGGTATTTGACTTTATATATAGGGGGAATACGTCGTCTCCCATTTTGGTCGCCGTATTGTATCAACTTGCTGTTTGGCTGGACTTGGTCATTTTTTCCTTTTATTGAACATAGTGAAAGTTTTCGTCTCACTTTTCTCAGCTGCTGTTGGGTGGATTTATTTCAAATTTGGTATTTGACTTAATATATAGGGGGAATGCGTCGTCTATCATTTTGGTCACCTTATGATATCAACTTCCTGTTTGGCGAGACTTAGCCATTTTTAACTTTTAATGTGTAAAATGATACGAGTGGGGGTATACCTAGCACGACAAGGCGTTCAACCTAATGTTTACTTTCATTTTCCAAATTGGACTTTTTCGTCACACTTTTCTCAAGAACAGCGCATGACAGCCACTTGATATTTGGTATAGTGCTTTAGTATGAGGTCTTATACTGCGTCTCCCATTTTAAGCCATATTGGATTGCCACTTCCTGTTTACAGACTTTATGCGTTTTTACTTTTCATTTTCAAAGTTGGACTTTTTGTCACACTTTTCTAAAAAAAAATGCGCATGACAACCACTTAATATTTGATATTGTGCTTCAATATGAGGTTTTATAGTGCGTCTCCCCTTTTGAGCCGTATAGAATCACCATCTCCTATGTACCAAGTTTGTGCGTTTTTTCCTTTTCATTTTCCAAACTGGACTTTTTCGTCACACTTGTACTGTGTCCACACCAGTATTGTGTCCACACACACTTAATTTTGCACTTGTCATATTGATTCAGGGTTCAATGAGCGGGGGTATAACGAGCTGCCATTCGGCGACAGCTCTTGTATTACCTGCATTACCATCTGTACACCTCAGGTTTATTGATGAAAACACCTGTTTTTATAAGGTATGTTGAAAAGAAATTCAATCTGTACACCCTGTCATAGAAAGGGGCTTAGTATTATGTATTTGATACCTTATAACGTCTGCCTATCAATTTGTCTGTCCATCCGTTTTATTTTTCAGTTCACCTGAACAAAGTTGATTGTGACAGTTAGAGTTCCCCTAGCATCCACCTCCATGTCTGTGTCTGATTCCTAATTTATGTATGTTTTTAGGGATTTATTATGGTAACATTGAAGGGTAGAGTCATCAAATATATATACAAGTGCATCTTTTGGTTGACTCACAGCCTGTAAGAAATTAAGTCTCCTTGACCTTTATTTTCTGCTTGGTTGTCTTGTGTTCTATTTTGGGTCAGAGTTCAAATCTTAGTAGTGACAACTAATACTATTGTGCATACACCTTTGGTGGTAGATCAACTGTGACAACATCACTTCCACATACCAGGCGGGTATCCAGGCAATTTGAATGTGTGTGTAGGGGGGGGGGGGTCTGAAGTGGAAGGGAAAGAAATTTTCGCAAAAATTTTTCAGGGTATTTCTTAGAAAGACATCAGGATATTCATTAAAAAATAAATGATTGTCTAAAAAAACGGGGAGTCCAAATAATGGCTACTGTTACCATGTGCCATAATGAGGGGAACTATCAGACTATGTAATAGTTGATTACCTACCATATGTTAATCAATCTGTACATGTTATTGAGAGCTTGAGCAAGATATTCTTCTTGTAATTTTGAATTAATTGTATGCCCAGTAGTTTTCTTCTTGTCTTATCAAAACACAGAGATCTGCAAATTTGAAGCTATGTAAAAATAAGACCAGAAATTAGAAATGAACATGAATTATTCAAAAAGATCATCTTTACATTGAATGCACAAATGAATTTGAGAATAAGGAAAGTCTTATGGCCCTCGAGTGTATTTCATTTGAGGATATGAAGTCCTAATAATATAACAATTTATAACAATTNAAGACCAGAAATTAGAAATGAACATGAATTACTGTGAAAGTACTATTGTTCGTGGGGTTCCAATTTTCGTGGATTTCGTGGTTCCCTAAAACCACGAAATTAAGTTCCCAACGAAATGTATTTTTTTCCATTGAGTTTAAATGCATTGAGTCCGAAATCACGAATTTAAGTGCCAACGAAATAGTAAATTTTATGAAAACCACGAAAATTGATGTCCACGAATAAAAGTACTTCCACAGTATTAAAAAAGATCATCTTTACATTGAATGCACAAATGAATTTGAGAATAAGGAAAGTCTTATGGCCCTCGAGTGTATTTCATTTGAGGATATGAAGTCCTAATGATATAACAATAAACATTTACTAAAAATATTAAATATTTAAAATTTCAGCGAGTGGCAGAAATCCTTTGGGATTATCTTGATGAAAATCAACAACAGTACCATCAGAGAAGTGTTGAACTCTATAACCTCTTACATCAGGTGGCTCCCTCTAGTTGGACATGTGAAGATGTGATTGGTCAAGCTTTGGTTTCCTACAATGAGGTTTTTATCAATATAAATAAGAAGTGAATAATAATTTTATATATTTATTTGACAAGCATATAATTTTGTATTGTACAGCAAAGTAAACAAGAGTTGTCAGAAGACAACATAGCTTGCCGGGGATTCCAGTAACCTCAATGCACAATAAATTCGAAAGTAATAGAAAGCTTCTTTCACAAGAAAGTCACATATAAAATATAAACACCCTATCACTAAACAACTTAATTCAAGAAGCAAAGTTAAAGTTTTTAAAAAATTGCCGTCAGGGCAAGGTCAGGGTCAAAATGTCTACAAATATGGTACCATTAGAAAGCTCTCATCAAAAGAACATCACATACCAAATATGAACACCCTACCACTAAACAACTTAATTCTAGAAGCAAAGTTAAAGTTTTTAAAAAATTGCCCTAAAGGCAAGGTCAAGGTCAAAATGTCTACAAATATGGTACCACAAGAAAGCTCTCACCATAAGGAATTACATACAAAATATAAACACCCTACCACTAAAGGCCTACCTTCTAGAGGCAAGGTTACAGTTTTTTTTACAAATTGTCCTCAGGGCAAGGTCAAGGTCAAATTGTCTAAAAGTATGGTACCAGAAGAAAGCTCTCATTATAAGGAAGTTACTTACCAAATATGAACACCCTACAACTAAAAGCCTACCTTCTAGAGGCAAAGTTAAAGTTTTTGGATTTGTGTCTATCCAAAGGATAGAATTCTATCCTATGTTACGACCCAGGTGACCAACCTCACGCAATCAAACATTAGTGATCATACCCATGCTAAAAGAATCCTTTTCAGGAAACCTCGTACACATCTTTCTGATCTCATAAAAAAACTCTGACACTCAATAGTCTATTTTCATTGAACATTAATTTCATTGCCCGAACTTTTCAACACTTAAATGGTGCCCGAATTCGTTAATTAATCACAGAATGAATTTCCCATTCATAAAATTTTGTGTGTAGATGTATGAATATGGAAGACTGATGCCTTTATTTACATTTGTATGAATGGCGTAAACATACTTCCCAGGGACCGTCAATGAAACGACGTGGCTGTTTTGAAGTAAATCATAAAAGAACAACGCATTGGAAATAAAAAATCAAATTCATTAGCCGTTGAGAATAACAGTCTACAGAAATGTTTACATTTCTAGTTATCAATGAATGGAAAAGTACGGCTGTTCCACGTTGGCTGTTCCATTATACTTGTTGCGATTGTCATTTTGCAGTGTCTTCTCCGAGGTCCGCGTTCGGTATACATGTAATGGCCGACTCAAAACAAAATACTGAAGAAGTCATACATCGGTAAAAACAAAGTATTACCTGGAAGTTGTCAATGTGCATATTCCAAAACAGACGATATTTTGCAACGATCGGGGTTGGAATTGACTAAATTCGAAATAGGATCAGGCAGGGTTGTTGATCTGTTGATTGCCGTTCGTCCAACAATGTTCAGTCCGGGGTGTTGCGTGTTAATTGCCGTTGATCAGAGTTTGGTCAAACAAAACTTGAGATAATGTCATTTGAATATTTACAATGCATAACAGTCATTTTTCAATTGCATGAGAATGTATATAATAGCGGGAATTGAGATGCATCGTTGTACAAAGAACTTGGCACAGATCATCGTTTTCATGTCTTCGTGTGTTTCTTGGACGAATTATCATCTCCATGAAGAGCAGGGTATTGCTGCTCAGGTCTTGTCAGCTTTTGCGTCTTGTCAGCATTCACAAACCTTTCATTCAGGTCTCTTCTTTAGAATTAAATTTCAAATTGTACTTGATCAAGATGGTGCTGTCATTGTTTAGTCAATGTTGAGTGTACAGCAGGGAACCCATAATATGTAATAGGTTTCTGGTATAAAATCAAAATTCTTTGAATATTTGTCTCTAATGGTTTGATTGCCATTGATTGGCTGGTGTGATCAAATGAAGATGGCCGCCAGTAAATACTTGCCGACTGTCAGAAAGGCATGTTCTTGACGAGCAAAGCATGGTTTTTGTACCTTTCTTGGTTTTGATATCATCATTATAATTAGACGCTTAGTAAAAAATGAGTAATTATGCACGACATAGACAGGCAATTATTCATATCATACACGGACAGTGTACATAAAATATCAATAGATTAGATACTGATCATTGCCATCATAGACACTAATCCACCAGTCCCTTTGGGACTTTGATT
>MJUU01018495.1:0-42956 GCA_002080025.1 Modiolus philippinarum | reverse complement strand
CTACACAAACATTTTAAGTATGGTTGCTAGGTAGAATTCCAAAAAATAAGTGGTCTTTGAGACTTTCAGGAAATTTACCAAAATTGGAATCAAATAATTTTGAAATCCAATTCATGAAAATGTTCATCCTGAATTACACAAACATTTTAAATACGGTTGCTACGTAGAATTCCAAAAAATAAGTGGTCTTTGAGACTTTCAGGAAATTTACCAAAATTGGAATCAAATATTTTTGAAATCCAATTGATGAAAATGTTCGTCCTAAGCTTCACAAACATTTTAAGTATGGTTGCTAGGTAGAATTCCAAAAAATAAGTGGTCTTTGAGACTTTCAGGAAATTTACCAAAATTGGAACCGCCTTTCAGAATCCTAAGTCATCAGAATTTTGTTTTTTACCAAACACTTGTCAGAATATAAGATAATATGCCAAAATTTAAAAAAAATATGTGTCTTTGACATTTTCAGGAAATTTACCAAAGTTGGAACCGGAACCAAAATTCCAAAAGCTTATTGCAAATAGACTATATGCAACAATTCTGCATAAAGATTTGATCCCTAAATCCAAAAATGTAGGAGGAGTTTGCGTCACATGCCACATGTGTCTAATCCACATCTTTGGGTCTTTGTTAAAATTGACACCATGGGGCCTCTTGTTTGCACCAAGACCAATATCAAAAATCCGAAAGCTTATTGCGCATCTACAGACTATATGCAACAATTGAATAACAAAATTAAATCCCTAAATCCATAAATGTAGGAGGAGTTTGTGTCACATGCCACATGTGTAAAAATTGACATCATGGGGCCTCTTGTTTGCACCAGGACCAATATCGAAAATCCGAAAGCTTATTGCGCATCTGCAGACTATATGCAACAATTCTACAACAAAATTAAATCCCTAAATCCAAAAATGTAGGAGGAGTTTGAGTCACAAGAAAAGTGTGACGGACGGACGGACGGACAGACGGAGGGTATAACATTATCCCCGAACTTTCTTCGAAAGTGCGGGGATAATTAGCGTTTTCTAGATATATAAGCAGCTAAAACCGTACGAACTACTAGCGTGTAAAGAATAAAAAGGAGCCTGGATACCCCAAATTGTTTTAGCAGATTATGTTATGTCTGACGGAAATCTACAACTATGCAAAAATTCAGAAATGTGTAGGACACCTTCAATTAGTTCAACTTGACCTTAAGCGATACATCGTGCATCCAATTATAGCAAAGATCATCGTTGAACTGGACCTTTGGTTATCATCGTAATAGATGGCTGATGCAATGGTACTGGGAGAATATTAGGACTTATTATATACTTGTGAAACTATGCTAAGTCTAGGATGACTTACCTTTTGCCTTTTGAAAGCACCAAAGAGATTCAGCTATGGCATTACTGAAACAACATTCTAGACTTTCGCACTGCTTAGGAGTTACGCCAGGAAAACCACAACTCTCTCTGTCAGCAGGATCAATGTTGCAAATGGCGTCTGAAAAGTCTGGACAAAAAAAAAATGATTTGAAACAACGACAGTAGAATGCCGAAGGAACAAAGTAAGTGATGATTACAAAATCGAAGTCCAAAGACATGGCAAAAATGGCAGAAAAAAAACAAAGACACAACAAGGACGTGAGACAACCACAATGCGTGGAAATAAAAAAGACGAAATTAAGAACTAGGCACTGGGGAGTGACATCAGGTGCTCCGGAAAGGTAAGCATGTTCTGCTCCACTAGTGGCATCTGTCACACTATCAGTGAGTCAATCCAGGGTTGAGTCAAACCGGTTACGTCAAATCCGTGAAGACGTGAAATCTAGCTGAAAATGTCCGTTTTCATTTGGATTTGAAGTAATTTCATTTCATTTGAAGTAATTTGTTTCTCTTAAAAGAGTAACTCGCTCTATTTTTATCAAACAATGTTTCATCAGAAATTTATACGATTGGTGTTGACAATAAGTTTGAAAATAGATTACTACTACATGTAATTAAATAATTTCGCAATGCTTTCAAAGTGATATTGTTTTGTTATATAGGACACTTATTTTTTTATAGGTTTCTTAGGTTTTTGTTTGATATAAACCTATCTCTAAAAAATTAGATTAAAGGCATTTAGAATTAAATGAGCGAAAATCTTCATGGTACTTATCGCATTTTTATTTTCTAAAATGTGCAAGCTAGCTTCAAATGATTTTACTTGTGTATAAAATTTGAGCTGAGATGTTCAACACGGCGGGTGTCTTATAAGAAGCAGGAAATGCTCACTCTACCGACAAAACTACGATGGTGGGAGTTAATCCTTCGGTTTTAGAATTTTCATAAATTTAGATAATAGTAATTGAACAAAGTGTACACATGTACAAGTACACCATATCTAAGAAAAATAAAGAGCATACATCTCTACCATGGGGAATGATCTTACCAACTCCACACTGCAATAAAAGACAAACTCCTGTATCAAATATTTTACGAAAGGATATGGAGTAAATGAACATGAGACCAGAACACATATGTTAACTCCAACTGCAATAATTTTAATGAGCTGTATGGCATTTCGGAAATTTATTCCTCATCAGCAGCACTAGAACCCAAACAAAGGAAACTTTTAATTTCAAAAAATGGTAAAATGCATAAACCAAACGAAATCCGAATAATCAGTAATATCAAATATTGCTAAGGACTAAACTTCGATGGTGGGTGTTAAGTGGGTGTAAATCCTTCGGTTTTAGATTTTACATAAATTTAGATAAAAGTAACTGAACAAAGTGTACACATGAGATATTATCTCATGTACAAATTCACAATATCTAAGAAAAATAAAGAGCATACATCTCTACCGCGGGGAATTGTTTTACCAACTCCACACTGCAATAAAGGACAAACTCCTGTATCAAATATTTTACGAAAGGATATGGAGTAAATGAACATGAGACCATAACACATATTTCAACTCAAACTGCAATAATTTAAATGAGCTGTATGGCCATTTCGGAAATTTATTCCTCATCAGCAACACTAGAACCCAAACAAAGGAAATCCATAATTTCAAAAAATGTTAAAATGTATCAGCCTAATAATATATGTTATATTAATTTACCTCCAATGATACTATTGTTAATGTTATATTTGTTAGTATAAGCAAATTGATTAATATAAAGGCTATTCGTTCTTACAGATGATGTTTCAAATTTTGGTATGCTGCATGCTGGGGTTCCTCAGGGGTCTGTGCTGGAACCATTGCTATTTTTGGTCAATGTTAATGACATTGCTGACGATCTAATAGCCTTATGTAGACTATTTGCAGATGACACGTCAGTCGGTCATTGTGCTCCTGATAGTGTATCTTTAAACACTTTTGTTAATCACGACTTAAGTAAACTTTCAAAATTGGCTGAAACATGGCTGAATAAAATGAACCCTGATAAAACTGATATAACGGTGTTTAGGTTTAGAGACAGAAATACTGATTTTTATTTGTCAAGCCGCATAAATATAGATGATTAACACAATTGCCCGTCATATATACAAAATGTACTTAATTTGATTAATTACAAACTTTAGCAATATTTCAGCTTTCTCGTGGCGTGAAATGTTGATAATATTATGAAAATGTAAGTAATGTGAGTGAGCACCGAACCGTCAGCCTAAAACAAATAATCCAAGGACAATATCAACGACGGAAAAACAAAGAAACAAAGATATAATATGAGTTTGGCACAAAAAAAAAGAAAAAAGAAGACACACACACACACACACACACACACATACAAAGATGAACAACACGGACCCAATTAAAAAACCATGGATGGGATCAGATGCAACGGTAGAGTAAGCATCTCCTGCTTCTTATAAGACAACCACCGTGTTGAACATGTCAACTCCGGTAGTAAAGTCAAATCGAGTAGAAGAAACACAATTAAGCGTTTAATTTCATTTGGGAAACAGATATCCAATAGCGGTTAACAAGGACGTGACGTCGACCGTAAACATCCAAAGTGAAGACTTTAAGGTAGATGGGTAGTCCAGAAATTTTTTTCCATAGATTTTCTTTATTTTCTCAGGAAAATTTCCTTAGTATATTAGCATTAAAATAAAAAAATTAAAAAATAAAAAATGGGGTCACTGTGCTTGTTTTTAAAATAACTGATATCAAGATAATCAAATATTTCTAATGAATATATAGGGAAAAACAGGTATTTGTTTGTTTGTTTTCTTTAAAACTATTCCATAGATTTCTTTCTATTTTACACATATGTTAGCCCTTTGAACATACTTTCAAAAAATATAAAGAAAAATGGGGTCACCGACTTTGTTTTCCATATAATTTGAAAAATGTGAATTTTCATAGTGATATCAATGTAAATTATTTTCATCAGATTATTTCCCTTTTTGAAATATCCTCTGCCAAACTATCTAATTTTCAAATTACCAAACATCATCCAATTAGAAAAATACATCTAAAATTAAGTCAGTGCAGATCCTTTGCTTTTGGTGTCACTGATATAACATTTATTGATGCATTACAAATAAAAATATTTGCATATTTAAAAAGCAGATAATACCACAACAGTATAAATAACAAATTCAAAATGGCGGAAGACTACCGATCTACCTTAAGTTAGAGGTAACATACTGTTGTTAAAATAGTATATTTGTCATTTAAAGCGTATTGCTATATGTACAGATAAAAATCAGATAAAATCATTTGATAAATAGAATTTTGACTATACTTATCCTCTTGTTCTCTCTGTCGGCACTGGTAATGTTCTGAACTTGTGAACTTTTATAATTATTTGGAAACATTTGGTGAAAGTTGTCTAGGTCACAATTTATAGTTAATTGATGCACAAAGACTATACAAAATAAGGTGCAAAATTTTGGTGCAACACACTACGAGTACTTTAAAGATGTGCACAAAAAATAAATAAATAAATAAATGTACTTACCGTGAAGATATGATGCTATCCATTTTTGTTCACATTCGCCGTCAATTGTTATTAGATGTGATCCTCTACTGACACAGTCCTTCTGTGTAGGAAATATCTATTCATTAATTATAGACCAATAAAAAATACAGGAGTAACTGTAAATTAACTTTCTGCATATGGCCATTTCGACAACTTATGTCTCTTCAGTGCAGATAAAATCTAAACATTCGAATGTTTTGTTTTCTGCTTCAATACACAATTCAACGCACAAAATGCATCATCAATACTGAAATGTGAAAGTGATTGAAGACAGCAAAGTAATGACATATTAATATGCTTTTCTAATATGGCGCTCTTCTAACGCTTTGTGAACAAATCCGATAGAGCACGACCGTATTGTACAACATCAAATCATCAATTTTGCACAACTTACATATTTCGATTACTAATATTTTGTTAAAAATAAACTTTTTAAATAAATGAATCACCCAAATAGCCGAACTAGTAATAGCCGAAACTGAAATCAACAGTTGAAACTTACCACACCGTTACCTAGCGACAAGTGTTCTATGTGTTATGAATTCTTATTAATGTCACACATTATTATATACAGTTTAATAACAAAATTTTCAATTGCTTTCGTTTTTATATTTGTTTGTTTCAAATATAACGTAATGAAACAGTGAGAACAGATATCTTTGGGTAGATCCAGAGTTTTGTTACCAGACTGACTCACACCGACTGTGACAAAATCGGACTTTTCACCGGCAGTGTGACGGGTACCACGCGTGGAGCAGATCATGCTTACCCTTCCGGAGCACCTGATGATACATCAGTTTTTATAGGGTTCACACTGCTAGTGCTTTAGTTTTGTGGCGTTTTTGTTCATATTTGTTTGTTTTTTATGTCTTTGTCATACTGTCTCGATTCGTGTTGCTGTAAATTGCCGTGATTTTTGATTTATGATTTTAGAATTCCCCCTTTCCTCGTTCTTGCTTCGGTATTCGTTTGCCGATGTATCACAATATTCCTAAATAAATGGAACCAGTTCACACCGATCGCTAGGTATTGATAAATATAAGGTCTGCCTATGTTCTAATTCGCATAGAGCCCGCTTGCAATAATCTATTTCTTAAATGAAACACATTATGGCAAATTCTTTCTAATTTCCCAAAGCCAAATATATAGGGACGATTAAAATTTAGCGCTTCAAGCAATGCCTTCTAACAAAGTATATAATTTATGCTCCTTCCGTTTTAGCATACCTACCATACTCTTATAGTATTTAAATAACAAAAATACCGAAAAATGGAAGTAATTTTATATGCAATTTGACATTTCCGCAAAAAATATGAATTGTTGAACAAATTGATAAGTTCTATGGTTTACAAAAACAGGATAACAGCAAACACCTACAATGGCCAGGAACTACAATCACATGCCACAATCTACAAGCAAACTGCACCAGAAAAACAATAATGAAAACAAGAGAAAAACATAAATAACGATAGGAACTCAGGATAGGGATAAGGTTTGTCTTTTTTCAACATATATTTTTCAGCATTATGGCTGTCTAACATCATTGTTTTGTCTTTGATTTTTTTTGTCATGTCTTTGGACTTTTCCCTTGTTCCTTTGGAGTCCTACTGTTGTTGTTTTATAAGAATGATTAATGAATTATAATGACTTAATTTCTACTCGGTTATTAAACCATTTTTTATTGGCTGAAAATTTCAGTTACATTCCACAATCCACAGTTTTTATCTGTATCAGCTTTGGGATAAGCAGATTCTACTGTTGAGTTGAGGCTGTTTTGACCTAACTTATTCATTGTCTGCTTTTAACCAGGAGAATTGCATGTTCATCCTCCACATACATTAAATTAACTTTCTGAATTTCACTTATGAATGGTTAGGAAAAACGAGCACTTGCTTGTCTTGCAAAAGAAGATCACAGTCAGTGCTGTAGTATTCAGCAAGCTGTCGTTTTCCAGACCCCTGATCGTTACCCTTGAACTATTATGTATAGTGATAGTCATTTCCCTCTACAGGCCTTTTCAAAAGAACTTTTGTCCGCCCCTCGTTATAAACAGTTCCGGTTATCAACCCAACACAGATGGGATGTAAACTCAGGTCCACGTGTTGGAAGAAATGCCACGCTTCCTGCACGTTAAAGAACCCTTGTAGCAAGCTCTTTTTTGAGTGGTCCGTAGGTGATCGGCTACAAGGCTAAATTCCCCNTCCAATGACCCTTTTCATACCCCAAAGTGATTATTCATTAACAAACTTGTTCTCGTCTTGATATAGCTGAAATTTTGCTCAGGAGACGTTAAACAATATTCAATCAATCAATCAGATCATAGAACAGTTTGTATTTAGATTACAATGTTATTGTTTACTGTGGTTTACTGTGACACTGCACTTATTTTGTTATAATTAAAATGTATACAGGGTTTAAGTTGTGTATTGTTAGCCATCCGTACTAGTAATAACCGGAAGCGAAGAGTGTTTGTACCTCCATTTGATGGGGGAATTCAACCGTTTCTTGAAAAATCAATAAAAGCTGCTTTGAAATCTCAGTGTCGATTACTTAAAGTTGTTTCTCTTATGATGGGTGCAGTTTAAACTGGTTCTGACCCTTTAGATAAATTTTCATATTCAACGTATGTTGAATAAAGCCCCGTGCTATTTGCCGCCAAATATAATCGAAATACAATTCCCGGTGTTTATCATTTATCATTAGAGAAAAAGATTACACCGCTTTATCCCGATTACTGCCATATATAATCCACTTCCTATAGTTAAATTTAAAAATTTTAAGATGCTCGGCAAGCCTTGCACTTAAAATTTTAAAATTTAACTATCTCTAGTGGATAAAATATGGTAATGAACGGGATCTTGTGGTGTAATCTATATATATGTATAGCCCTTTTCAAAAAGTGTCTTTATCTTTTCCTAGATTAATAAACGAATCTTGATTTATATTATCCTTTATCAAGAAATGCATAATTTTACCCCTAAGGGTTGAAAGCATATATATACAAACAAACAAAACAAAATAAAATACATTTGTATACAAAATAATACGAATCTATACGTACATTTAACATTTTTTTATATTGTTGGTGGTGAACCATGTTATCATTTGTCCACTTTTCTCAGTATAAGTGACTTTTTTATAAATGGAACAACATATTGCAAGTGTGCCGATGAAGATAATATTTCAACAATATTTGTAATATGATTGTTATTATAATTGTTTTCAAAAGTATTTACATCTTTGATTTTAAATTCTTGTCTAATAAGGTTATATTTTGGACATTTAAAAAAGAAATGAGTTTTATCTTCTTATTGATTTAATTCACAGTATTTGTCTTTTATTTTTTTTTATACATGTATCTGCCCTTTTCTATTTCCAAAAAGGGATCGCTTATTCTCATTTTGCATATTAACAATGAAGGGATATGGAGTAAATGCAAATGAGACAAAGTCTCTACAAATACATGGTAATAATAAGCAATGGAACAACGCTTTATTGTTGTTCTTCATCTTGAAGTCATCATTAGGCCTTCAACAATGAGCTTAACCCATACCTCATGGTAAGTTCAAAACGGCCCCTAGCACCAGTTTGAGCGGAATTCATTGCTAATTGTATATATTTTTTGTATCTTCAAAATTAGAATTTAAGATAAAAAAAAACACAAAAAAATAAAAAAAAACGAAAACAAAACAACCCTCACAAATTACACGAAATAATATTACAAATTGATCGCGGAGAGGAGAGTTTCTTAGTTTTATTAGTGGCAATGTTAACAGATAAAATCTATTTTACAATATCTGCTTGAGCAATCAAAGTTCAGTTTAACCCTGCAAATGTAAAGTTTGCATAATTATTTCATTTTCTAGATGACTTTTCAACATCAAAATGATGGTTCGATTCTCACTTACTTAAAAAACAGCTGAAAGCTAAATGTCTGGTCAAAAATAATGTAAATTTATATTCGAAAAAAATGATCACTAAATTCATACTAAAGATATTCACAGTGAAAAATCCGGGTATTGAGGTGTAACACAACTAATTCGGAACCCAGTCAGGCACAATTGGTGAATATAGTCCTTATTTGAGGCAACATAGTTCCAGGGAAGTGTTCATAGTGTTGTAGATTAAAAAGGCTGACTAATCATTGTGAATTAATTGGAAACAGCATTCAATGGAGCCCGGCAATTGAGATTCTTTTTACAATTTCGTTGAAAATTAAAGATTTTATCAAAGTTGAAAGCGGAGGTATTTTTCCCGCAAAAACACAGACAGGAATTACCTACCCCCTGGTTTTGACCTTCCGAGAACCAATTTTTTTTTCTTATATTACAGTTAAGGCCGATGATTTTTTCATGAGAGTTTACCGAAAGATGTGTCTTTCAGATGAGACATGTGTCATTTTGTTTGAACTTCAGATACAAATTCTAAGAACGCAGAAACACGTGCAATTTAACATGGGAGGTAATGGGAGTCGGAATTAGTTGTGTTACACCTTAAGTAGAACATACACACACAAAACAACACCACAAAGGACACACAACGTACCTCAGAATCTTCCCATGTCATCTTCGAGTATCCAAAGAAATAACAACTGTCCTGGAACCTTATCCATCCTTCTCCACATTCTACAATGGAAGTCCTTTTCGCAATACATAATTCTTGTAACTGAGTCATTGGTTTTCATGACAAATTTATCAAGAAAATCACTGTAAAGCATGAAACCGGGACTTATGAATTTATTACTATGATTTCTAACGTACATCCACGGAACTTTTTTAACGTTCAAAACATTTTTCCACTTCATATGCTTGGCAATGTATTTTCAGATCTACTTGTGTAAATGTAATATTTAAAAATCAAAATAATACATAGGCAAATGAATAACGAAGCAAAAATGATGAAAGGGAGAATTCCTAAACCAAAAATCCAAAATCAAGGCATATATCAATCCATATCCAACACGAATCGAGACAGCATGACAAAGACAACACAAATACAGAAACTAGAGGATGACATGCCCCCGCGCAAGGTTGAATCAAACTGGGATTTTTCAGTTATGTTTGTGTCTGTAAGACACATATGATTCCCCCGCTAGACACATGTTAATCTAGGTTGCACAGATAAACTATGGACCATCTATTACTAAATCACCCAAAATTAAAAGCTGAAAATTTTTAATTTTGAAAAAAAAATGAACTGAAATCAAAATACAAACCACATGCACATCTTCAATATACCGGTAGGTACAAATGAACTGCAAAATAAAAGCTTCCTAGCATCAAACTGCAGGAGGAGTTGTGTGGACAATCTGTTTACCCTCTATTAATAATTCACCCAATAAATGACTTAAGTTCAACAATGTGTATTTTTTCCAAAAATGCATCATGATCAAAATCCTTCCTACATACACATCTTCAATATAAGTACAAATTATCTGCAAAATAAAAACTTCATAGCAAAAAAACTGTAGGAGGAGTTGCACGGACAAACTATGTACCCTCTATTACTAAATCACCAAAAAATGACGAAGTTCAACGGAAGGACGGACGGACGGAAGACGAATGACGAAGTTCAACAATGTATAATTTTTACAAAAATCAACCAAAATCAAAATTCTTACCACATGCACATCTTCAATATAGGTAAAAAGATCTGCAAAATAAAAACTTCCTAGCATCAAAACTATAAGAGGAGTTGCGCGGACAAACTATGTATCCTCTATTACTAAATCACCAAAAAATGACTAAGTTCAACAATGTATAATTTTGCCAATAATTAACCAAAATCAAAATCCTTACCACATGCACATCTTCAATATAGGTACAAAAGATCTGCAAAAAGAAAACTTCCTAGCATCAAAACTGTAGGAGGAGTTGCGCGGACAAACTATGTACTCTCTATCACAAAATCACCGAAAAATGACTAAGTTCAACAATGTATATTTTTGAAAAAAAATAACCAAAATGAAAATCCATTCACATGCACATCTTCAATATAGGTACAAATGATCTGCAAAATAAAAACTTCCTAGCTTAGGAGTTGCGCGGACAAACTATGTACCCTATATGAAAAATAACTAAAAATGACTAAGTTCAACAATGTATATCTCTGACAAAAATGCACCAAAATCAAAATCCTTATCACATGCACATCTTCAATATAGGTACAAATGATCTGCAAAATAAAAACTTTCTAGCATAAAAACTATAAGAGGAGTTGCGCGGACAAACCATGTACCCCCCTCGGACGGACGGACTAAGACGGACGGACGGACGGACAGGGGTAAAACAATATGCCCCCGACTGATCGTCGCGGGGGCATAAAAATGAAAAAGAACACCACAAAAAAAGCACTAGCAGTGTGAACCCCTTCAACCCCCCCCCAAAGAAAAAAAAACAGGGGTATCATCAGGTGCTCCGGAAGGCTAAGCATGGCACCCGTCACAAAGCCAGCTAAAATTATGGTGTTGAATAATCTGCTTGATGACCTATTGATTAATGTCATTCTTTAACATTTTTTGTATTACGTAACTATTGTGGCATCGATGACCAACCAAAATCTCGGCTTAATTTTGGTATTAATTTCCCCTGTATTTTGAATGTAAGTAACATTAGCCATAGAAATCGACGCAGCGTTTTTCACCATGTAGCAAATGAATTCCTCACTGGCCAGTGGAAGGGGACTTATTTAGTTTTAGGATCGAGTGTTTGCTCAATGTGGAAAGCCACATGGAGACTTCAAGATGAAAAGAGAAACAGAAGCGTTATTCTATCATTGCTTTATCTTGCCATGTCATTGAGTGGATTTTTCCTTCTTTTACTTCATATCCCCCTCATTGCTTTTTTTTTTTTATTAAACTGTATGGATTCAATTAAATAAGTAGTAACATAGTACTTAGATTCTCGTAAAGTTATCCTTGTGAATGGAAGAAAAGAAGATTACGGTTGTTTTCGTGGCAATTAAATCATCTTGATATAAAAATTTTCCCCAAAAAGTTTATCGAAAAGGTTAAAATACAAAACAAAAAACAAAAAAAAAACAAAAATACTAAAGTTACATAAAAACAGTAAATTTCGTTATGCTGTACACCTGTTTCAAGGAGTAACCTCTCATCAGCAGCATCAAAAATCAAATAATATGGAAAGCCATAATCCAAAAGTTGTAACAAAAGAAGTACCCATTACCAAATAAATCGAAATAGGAAGCCAAATCCAGTACTAAGGACATCTACCGAGTGCAATTCCAACTTTTTCACAGACAATGGCATAATAATGTAAAACATAGATTTCATTTGTTTAAGAATTGAATGCAATACTTTGTACTTTTATTGGAGTGTAAAAGCGTGGACCGTAGCACATTTTGAATGAAGCGCGCTACGGTCCACGCTTTTACACGGTAATTAAACTACAAAATATCGCATTCAATACTTATAATTACATTCCATAAATAGAATGCAAGTGTCCACGCAAGATAAATTTAAAAAAATCGTGGATGATGGACCATTTCGCTGTCTAGATTACTCCGCCGCCTTTGTTTACTTTTGTCGTTTTCAAGGAGTCACGTGCTGATGTAGTTTTACTGACTGATAAAATACAGTGACGGAAATGATCGGAAGTAGTCGTAACCAATCAAATAAGAGGACTTCCATACGAAGCAGAATGAATGTAATTATTTACCTTTTACCATTATTTGTCGACTAACTCCATTCCCTTGCCTGGTATCACAAGTAAATACTGGGTCGATTCTGCATTGTTTTGTAGCCTCATCAAACCATATTCCCTGGCATGTATTATTAAATGAACAAGTACTTGCGCATGATACTTTTGACTTAGTCTCGAATTTTTGAGTGAAATCTGTAGCCGATGTTATTTGCTGCATGTATTTTGTAGATGTTACTCTTAATTTTACAGCTGCAACACATTGTACAATAATCAAAACCTCAGCTGCGATGGAACGGGTACCGAAAAACAGCTTCATGATAAATGAATGGCAAAATAAAAACAGTATAAAATTATTTGAACTATATATGTAGTATAGGAGGCAATAACGCGACCAACTGCTTCGGTACCAACAATATCAACTGTTTGGAGAATGCTGATATAAGTTAACTGCATGCAGATGCCTTATGATAACATGAATATTTTAATCTATTAACAGGATGGGCGTGGCTTAAAGGCTACAATATTTTTGCCATACTATGAACAATATCTGTTCTTTTGAATTTCATCGTGCAAAACAAATAGCAGTATTACAAAATTCATATAATAGTAATACATTTGAGCTTGATCTTTGAAATCAAAGTTGCAACAAATACTTCAATGACGTTTGTATATATTTTGCAATGACTAGACAGAAGAGATTAGAAATCTATTGATTCCTGAAATGTTTAGACAGATTTTTTTTAAAACATTGAAGGCATTTACGCTGCTAGATTGCATCAAGAATCTTAAACAGTAAAGGCACCATTGGGTTCAGATACATGTATATGCACATAATGTTTTGCTGAAATCAAAATACTTAACAAGTATATATACAAAAGTGTAAATATCAAAATAAAGATGATGACTTTTAATTCAGTTTCTACATAAAAGCATTTCGACAATTTATGTCTCTTCGGTGCAGATCATATCAAAACATTTGGAAATCCATCAACCGAAATATGTGGAAAAGCTGATAGAGAATAAATTACAAATAGGATCTAAACAGTAAACCCAAAACCAGCTTAGATCAGAGCTATGAAAGAGGGGGAAACACCTAGTTTTTGACAAAATTTTGTTAAATTTAGATATGTAAGGGATTACTTGCGCCATAACAGCAGAATGCACGTGCATATTTTCTGCAGCGGAAAGTATTTTGTACAAAATAATATCCTCCATTAAAAATCATCATTATATTTCACATGATTTGTCTTCACGTATTTTTCAACTGTGAAATAGTATAGAACTCATAGTTTTGAAGAAATTAAATAAAAAGATATTCACAGTAGATATAATTCAGAATAAAATATTATCAATAAATCTTTATTTTAGCAAATTAAAGTACAGAGAAGCTTTAATCAGTCGAAGTAATTAGCAATTTTCCTGTATCGTAATTAAATTCTTTGATTATCTCCCTTTGGACTATCGTAGTCATAAAATTGATTGTCTCCCTTTTTAAAAAATGTCAAAAGTTACTGAATTTCGACCAAAAATCTTGGCAAATAAATCTATTTCGAACTTTGTAATTAGTGAGCAGGAGACTTTAGAATTCAAAATTCAGAGCATGCAAGGTTCAAACCTTTGTACTAACGATATGAACTTACTCAAAACTTGAAAATTGTTGATCATTTTGATAAGATTACAAAATTTTAGAATGGTTATATACTGTGAAAGTATTATTGTTCATTGGGTTCCAATTTTCGTGGATTTCGTGGTTCAGTTAAACCACGAAATTAAGTTCTCAACGAAATGCATTTTCCGTAGAGTTTTAATATATGGATTTTGATCCACGAATTTAAATACCCACGAAATAGTAATATAAAAACCACGAAAATTGATGTCCGCGAATAAAAGTACTTCCAGAGTAACTAATGTTTTAGAATCAAACCATATCTGAGAACCATATACGTCCCGTCTCGAGATAGGAACTCTCGTGTAATTGAAGGCGGAAACGATCGCCTCGAATACCAGTAAAAGGAATACTGGATTTCTAAACATATTAAAATAAATATATATATATATCACATAAAAACAATCTTTTTTTTTATGAAATTGAAGTGCATTAGTAATTTTTCCTATGCGACAATTCTTCAACAAAATTCTAATAGACAAAAAAAATTAACCTGAATCGCTACAAATCGATTAAATATAAATCACGCTTAGCTCAACAGTGTTCATTAATTAGTGATTCCTCTTAATGTATTGATGTATTATTTTTTACGTATAAACACAAAACTGTTTCCGGAATGAACACGTTTCAAAAGTCCCATATTCCCTGGCATGTATCATCAAACAAACATGTACTTGTGCTTGATACTTTTGACGTAGTCTCGAATTTTTTAGTGAAATCTGTAATCGATGTAAATTGCAGATTGTATTTTGTAGATGTTACACTTAATTTCACAGTACATTATACAATTATCAAAACTTTTGCTGCTATGGAATTGCTACCTCCTGTGTTTTTTTTTTGGAAAAAACAGCCTCATGATAAATGAATGGCAAAATAAAAACAGTACATAATTATTTTGCTTCTATATATGTAATATAAGAGGCAATAACGATACCAACTGCTTCGGTACCAACAATATCAACTGTATGGAGAATGATGATCGAAGTAAGCTGCATACAAATGCCTTATGATAACATGCCTCTATATTTAAACAGGATGGGCGTGACTTAAAGCACGCAATGATTGTGTCATACTATTAACAATATCTTCATCATGGAAAACAAATAAAAGTAATACAACATCTATTTAATATACTGAACAAAAAAAGTTTACCAGCACATTTTCAACAGTTTTAGATTTTAACAAAGATGCTTACATGCTGATAAATTTTGATCTCAGCTAAAATTTCCAATCTTTGTTTTAACTCTACCCTAAAACATTCTTCATTTCGTCAGGTAGGGTGTAAAAGATATCCAATTCAAATTAAGTCAGAAAATTAACATGGACCCTTTTCTAGTAAGCGATTTTCATTTTTTCGCAAAAATGTTCAAGAATCACATTATAATTAATGTTACACAACCAGTCCTTAAAATCAAAGACTTTTTCTTCGCTTTCAATGTATAAAAAGTGAAAATCTGCAATTGTTGCATATCCCCTTTTTCTCAGTGTTTTTATTTTTTGGTTGAGTTTTCATATGATTAACGCAACATCCGAAATTTATGGACAGACGTAATGCTAATGATGAGTCGAATCCAGCTCAGAAATGTAAAATCAAATCTATGAATTGAAATTTAGTAACCTGAAAAATAGACGCATTTTATTTACACCAATTGTTGCTAAACTTTTTTGTTCAGTATAGTAATAGAGCTTGATCTTTGAAATCAGAGTTGGCACAAATATTTTACCAGTATGTCTAGACAGCAGAGATTAAAAATCTATTGATAACTAAAACGATTTCAAACATAATTTTTAACTCAAAAGCCGTAGGCTGAGAGTTGTTAAAACCGAGAGATCTCCTGTGAGGAACAGGCTTATTAGCGTATTTGAAGTGCTACTGCTTCCGATCAAATATAGTACGTAAATTTCTTTCAAAATCCTTTTTTGTAAGTCGAATATTGAAGTTGTTGCTATATAAAATTGATATTAACATACAGTACATAAATATTCACAGTATTTACGTCCCTGTATCTTTGAATAAATCAAGTTATACTGTCGCGTAGAACTTTGTCAAAGATGTAAATAATATTTGTTTACCTGTTTCATGTGTATTGCCTATTTATAGCAATGGATTCGATATGCATGCGAAATCACACCCTCTGATTATTTTCACGTATTACGAAATAACTTAATATATTAATTGTACTTTTTGTTCGCGTTTATTGAATCAGTTCTCAAATCGGCGAATGTATATGTTTACCTCGATTGGCTATTTAACCCATGACTAAAACTGGACGCCCATGCGAAAATCAACCATTTCGATCATATTCACGTGATTACGGAATTTCCTGTGATTTTTTATTCACTTTTGATAAATTGTACTTTCTGTTCCCCTTGATCAAATTAGTTCTCTAAGGCCAATAAAGCATATATATTCGTTATTTTCTATGCAGCAGTTCTTTGGATGACTACGAATTTTTGCCACGTGTAGATTTTCAGGGCTTTCGAGTTTCATCTTCATCGGAGCTTTGATTAAGCATTGAAAGCATTTACGTTGCTAGAATGCATAAAGAATCTTAAACAGAAAGGTGCCATTGGGTTTTGATATCTGCATATACTCTTTGCTGAAATCATAATGTTTAACAAGTATATGTAGAAAGTGTAATTAACAAAATACCGAAGTTGATTTTAATTGCAGTTTGTGCAAAAGCACATTTCGACAACTTATCTCTCTTCAGTGCAGATCATATCAAAACATTTGGAAATCCATATATATACCGATGGTGTTTTTGAAACAGCAAGGGAAAGTTCAAAGTTCAGTAGTCCAAGGAGTTGACATAAGGGGACGACCATTTGATTTTTTTTTTGGGGGGGGGGGGGCTTGGAAGATTTTTGAAATTAGTATTCTGTCCTGCAAAATTGTGAGGAAATAAATATTCTGGCCTCAACTCCCTTGAAAAAAATATATATAACCTGTCCCAAGATTCTATAGTATGTTATATATAAAATAAATTTTCTGGCCGCGAAGCTGCGAAAATATATATACAAATCTTCCAAGCCCCCCCCCCCCCCAATCGAATGGTTGTCCCCTGAGGGAATAAAATGGATGTGCAATATATATAATATAGAGTTTTTCTTCCCTTACGATAAAAATGATTAAAGATTTGTTTACAACAGTAACACGCTTATCCTCTTTTACATCTTTATACATTACTAGTAACTAAAAACTCAAAAATCATAACATCCTTAGACGTGTTAAAACTCAAATTGGCAACAACAAATGTATACAATACAGAAGACACTTAAAGTGACATATCAGGACCAATAACGACAACAGACACAAGACATACAAGGTATCCCGTAGACCAAATTGCAGAAAGTGCGTCTTATTACGACACACTCTAATAAAAATTAGATTTCCCAACTGTTCCCTTTAGTCACTGCATGGTAGATCTAACAACATCCAATTTTACTTTCAGTTCTTTGACCTTCGACATCAACCAATCAGAATCCAGTCGACATGATTTTGAAGACATTAAGCTTTATGATAAAAGCCGAGGATTTCGAATGAATGATCGAAGCAGAAAGTAGAAAAGGGTGTTGTTAGATCTACCATGCAGTGACTGTAAAGAACAATTGGTAGATCTAATTTCAATTAGATTGATTTCGAAAAAAAAAATATATAGAAAAAAACACACACTGGGTTAAACAGATTTTTAAGTTTTACACTTTGGTAATATTGCCCAAGCCATGTGCAATAAAAAAAATTGATAAAACCCATAACTATTGATAATAATCATTGTAGAAATGCACTTGTATGATTTTCAAATTGTCATAAGATCGGAGCTCTAGTATTCTTTGTCAACAAAGACGTTCACTATCATTCAGTTAGAGGTACTTCACCTGCAATAAAAATGATTATAGATAATGCTATTGTATAATAAAATACAACATAAGCAAAAATATATACCCTGACAAGTCGTCGTATTTTTTTAAGTAATTATAGTTTTCATAACAAGAAAGTATTGTATATTGATGGATATCAACAAGAGTTATGTAATTTGAAAATATAATAAACGAGCCTTCGGCGAGTTTATCATATTTGAAATTACATAACGAGAGTTGATATCCAGTGATATACAATTCTTTCGAGTTGTTAAAACCATTTCTCTTATGGTTTTCATAAATGCAGTGAATATTTAGTGCCGAATTGCTGTTTTTGTTTCAAATAATAACACAGTTGCTAGGTATTGTTAATCACGGACAACGATATTTCAAAGTTGTCCATTTAAAAACGTGGAAAAAGTAATAGCACATCACTCGTGATAATAGCCCATCACTCTGAAAAATTCTCATATTTTAATAATCTTACTCTTCAAATGATTTTCAATTTAGCAGTGTTTTGACCAGCATCGACACAGTGCATGTATGTGATACCTAAACTAGCAGCTCAACAGTAGATACACAGACCAAGAGGTAATAATATTATAGTTATTGACTGGGTCCGAAAACAACAGCTATTTTATGAGTACCCAGTCTATAACTGTTTTGTTATACCTTTTCATGTTCAATGTGTTTTTTTTTCATTAAAATATGCTTTATTGGTACATATATATCCTTATGAATTACATTTATGTAACTACAAACTTTCAGTTTTGTTAAATGCGCTCCATTTCATCTGAATACAATTCACGTAGCAGAGTTTGTTGTGAAGACGACAGAAGAGCATGTGATATGGGCGTGATGTTTATGAACATATCAAATTAAGGCAAGCGGTCAACAGTTCGGTTGCGGTCAACAGACTGAAAACTGTTGACTGGCCAACAGACGGCGTTTTGGTTTGAGAAATAAAACAAATTGTCGATTTTTTTAAACCAATACCTTTATACAAGAGAAGTATTCAGGCGCGGATCCAGGGAAGCTAAAAGGGGGGTTCCATTTTAAATCTGAAAGGAAATTTCGCCGAGCGGAGCGATGCGCGAAAATTTTTGGGTATTTCTTAGTAAAATATCAGGATTTCCATTAAAAATACATGGTTGTCCAAAAAAGGGGGGTTCCAACCCCGGAACCCCAACTTGGATCCGCCAATGGTATTATAAGGTATAACAAAACACAATACTGAGCTTTCGTGATTTTTAGATCTGCAGATTTCCATTACGACAACGTATGTCTTGGGTGTAGATAAAACATTTGGATGACCCAAAATCAAAATGTATGAAATGCTTTCCCTCCTTTCTCCATCTTAGGTGCTGTATCTATTGTGCCTACTCTGAAACAAATGCTGACAATACTGACACACTTCAGTGATATTTTTAAAACTTGTCAAAGTTTTAAAGACAATAGCTGTTCAGTTTAACAATTGTATATTATCAGCATGGAAGCTACCTTTCTTTTTGAAATGGATTACCATAAAATTTATGTATACAATTAAGAGGAATTCGACAGAAATATGGGTTACGATAACACGTCCTTATTTCATGCATGTTCATGCATTTCAGTCGGTTTTTTCCTTTCTTCAGTCAAAATAGAATAAAAATGATAACAGGAAACACATACAATGGCCGAAAAACACAGTCACACGCCTCTTTGTATCAAGGAACCACAAAAGATAAAAAAAATAGATATTAAAGACAAAGGACAAGCATTAACAATGATAGGAGCTCTGGACTGCCAGACTTGGTACCGGCACTAGCAAAAGCCTTTTGTATGGTTAAAACGGTTGATAGATACCCAAACCTCTCTTTGCCATTTTTCTAAAGTACAAAAACATACGAATAGAACCATTGACTCGAGGACCACAATCTTAAAAAAAGAAAAAGGAGAAAACGTAATTTTGAAAGATGGGTCATGGAGTTTTGCTGCTAAAATGCCGGGTAGCTCATGGAGAAACACTGTCGCACTACCAGGCCTCTATTTAGTCGACGGAAATGTTCGCCTAGGCGACAAAAAATACTGATTGGCGACTAATAATAAAAAACTAGTCGCCATAAGGGCCACCATATCTTTACCTTTTGGCGACCAAATTAAATCTTATTTATACTGTTTTTGGTATTGATTTTTACTCTTATGACCAGTATATTCTGCATTGGCGGATCCAGTGGGGGGGGGGGGGGGGGGNGGGGGGGGTTGGGTTCCGGGGGTTGTAACCCCCCTTTTTTTCTGGACAATCATGTATTTTTTAATGAATATCCTAGTGTTTTACTAAGAAATACCCCCAAAAATTTTCGATATATTCTTAAAATTCTTTTTGGAACCCCCCTTTTCAAATTGCCTGAATCCGCGCCTGTTCTGCATCCAAAATATACTGGTTATACTCTGTCATACCCTTTCGATGTTTAGTCGATGTCAAATAACACTGTAAAGTGTCTCAAGTAAGAAAGTGTAGTCCGGATTATTTCCCAATAAGTAAGGCTTTCGGCGAGTCATATAAGAGACTAAATTTTCTGCCCTCCCTTACCCATTTCTCCTCTGTGCCACTGGTGATCGACACTCGTTGCCCCTTTTACCTATTATTTTTATCTGCTTATACTTATGATTTCTTTGATTTGATTTACCTGTTCTCATCCTGATGAAGCTGAAATATTGCTCGATGGGATAAATCACTAACTTTCAATTTATCTATCTATGCTGTCCTAAGGAGAGCAGAGAAGGCTAAATTTTCTTCCCCTACCCATTTCTCCTATTCTTCCACTAGTTGCCCTTGTTGTTTCTTCCACATTTCATCCTCACTTCTTTTACTGACGATTTTTAAACATTGATAAATTTGTTCTTGAAGTGATATAGCTGAGGTATTGCTAATTGGACATACATTACTGACCCAGCAATCGGTCAATTTACTTGCTATTTTTTACAGCTTCAAACAACGAAAAGATCTCTGGCGACCAACAAAATCTGACTGGCGACCAAAAATTTCTGTTTGCCATCATTTTATTGACAACGATCGCCAACTGGCGACCTTAATTCAAAGTCTACTTTGAGGTCTGACTACGGGAGGTACATCAAACTCAAAGCTTCCTGAAGGTTTGGTAATGACTCATCATGAGTTTCAGTAGACATCAGCTGTATCAGTGAGAGGCCAGTATACATGTGAAATCCAAAGCTAATTCAACAGACACATGCAGAATATCCTGTCGATATCCCTTATTACGTAAAAAATGTAAGTTTTTTCTGGATTTTTTATTAGCTACTTGCATTTTTAACAACTTCCGTAAAATCGAGGATGAGAAATGCCCTTTGTAATAAGCTGTTTGAGAGCGACATTATATTTTGAATTCAAATGTTCATATCTTCAATGAAACTTTTTGAATGTTTTTAATAATTTATGAAATCTGTAACGTTGTTGTAAAAGTTTGGAAGTGATAGTAAGCTATGTTCATTAAAGTCGTCGAGAGTAGAACAAATGCGTGTGAATTGCACCAGTTGAGAAATATAAAACCCGTAGCATGGGGCTAGATGAACATGGTAAATTAGTAATACTAAAATCAAAATCATCCATTATATCGTTAATTTTAGTTTTTTTTACCAGAGTCAATGATGATAGTTAGAAAAGGGCAATATTTGGAATCATTGTTTATTATCTGTATAAAGTTTCAGTTCTTTTGGGTTAATGATGTCGACAAAATCTAAAAGAAATTGTGATTGTCAATAGTATGGATATCGTCAATATACCTGCTGTTATGTGTAATGGTTAAAAACAGGCATTTTCACGTGGTCCTTTAAGAAAGTCCTGATTAACGATATGCTTGTTTGCCCTTTTAAGTACGAGATAGGATAATGAACTTTAAAGATCTTAAAACATAAAAAAAAATGAATCATTGTTCGAAATACTTTAATGAAACATTTAGAATCTTAATTTTCAGATTTTTCATACAAATCAATAATTTTTAAATGTTTGAAATAACTAAATAGCGACGTTACTGTGGAAATGAGACAATTATCATTTGTTCCGATCATTTACCAAAAAATAATCTTTTGGAATTTGTCATATAATTTTATCCAACAGATGATTTATTAATTGTTTTCATCTATTTGATGAAGTCTAATAAACATTTAAGCAAATCAACACCTGGACAAGCCTAACCCTTCATGGCAAAAATAAAAACAACATTCTATATATGTAGCTTAAACATCAGAAATCATCTCACCAATTTTTGACAAACGAAAGCAGCTTTCCAATTGCACGGAATATCTGCCCAAGTTCCACCACTTGTTGCTACTGCACAGTCTTCGTCTCCCTTCTGGTTATTTGGTTCGGGTGGATTGTTGATGGTATCCCAATTTGTGTAAGACATCACTGTCCTGTCTGATACCCAAAGCCATCGTCCGTGTTCTTTGAGTGTTCCTAACCAAGTTATATCTGCAAATGAGTGTTTATTATAATAGGATTAAACACTCATTTTTAGGAAATTATCTATGTATAAACTCCGGCAGCTCACTCACAAACTGAATAAAGTCCGAAGGACTTTATGTAAAGTTTGTGAGTGAGCTGCCGGAGTTTATACATACATAATTTCCTAAAAATCAGTGTTTAATCCTTATAATTCCGATTTTGTACGTTGAAAACTGCGTGATCCATGTTAACGACGTCTGTATTTGCTGCACTATATTTTTGCAGAGCAGATTAATGGGCAAACGGAAATATCGAAAAATATTTCCGTTTGCTATTCATGACGTTGGCCAATGAAAATGAACGTTACAGTTACATTTGGAATTATTATTGTGCAAATATCAATTTACAAAGTTCGAAAATAGGCTTTTTGAAAAGAAATGTCATACAAACTCATTTATTGTTGATGAAAAGGATGATTTTTTTTAAAATCAAAAAGATAGAATATAACAAAGAGTTAGCAACTCAATAAGTCATGTAGCGTTTAAGAAAAACTGCATCAGCAATATTTTAGCTATCAAAAGATTTATTTTTGGACAAGGAACTCATCGAGGTGCATTTTAATTCGATGTTCATGCTAAAATTAATTCAATACATAACTAGGTTTCTTTCACAGGTTAAAATGTATTGAACATTTTTAGAAAAATAATGTGTAATTGAGAAATTGGCATAATACAAAATCCCATTTAATACATGTGACATTTTAAGTAATTCTTTGGAACCACAGGTAAAAAGGTTGATTCAAAAGGTATTAGGTTAAATTAACTTGAATGTTGTGTATATTGCGTGCGGCAAGTATTGAATTAAGAAAAACCCGAACTTCAAATTTAAACTTTTCACATTTCAAAGAATAATCCTTTTTTTTCTATATAACCATACCTTGATCATGAATCAATGTAATAAACCATGTGTTTTGACATTGGTCCTCTATTTTTACCAGAATGGCATCCTCTCGGTTGCACTCGATCTACAGGAAAAACAATCGTTTTTATTTTTAAAAAAATCGCACAAAATAAACAAAAATTGTTAGAGACACAAATGGCCGAGTTCTTTTGGTCGGGCAACGGATGACAGTGATTGTGAGAGTGTTTTGCCAGTTAAATGGTATGTTTGTTGACGATCTCGCATCCATGGGCTTGATGAGACATGGATGTGACGTTGTTCCACAATTAACAATGAATTCCGCTAAAACCAGGGCTAGGATGAAGACGGCCCGTCTTGAATTTAATATGAGGGTTGAGCTAGGGGACGTCTTGAATTTACTATGAGGTATGAGCAATGTTCATTGCTGAAGGCCTCATGGTGATTTATAGATGAAGAACAACAATAAAAACGGTGTTCCCTTACTTGTTTTACCATGTATTTGAAGAGATTTTGTCCCATGTGCATTTACCTCATATGCTTTCATTGTTGATTGAATTATAAAGCGTCAATTGTCTTGAAAACGAAATCCTCAATCGATTTTTTGAACTAATCTTCGACAAGAAACACTTGTTGATGATTTCTTGTACCAAATTAGCTTTGTACGACCAAAGGGCAAATAATTGTAATTTTCATATCAAAATATGTTTATTGTCATGGGTTTAAATTATCTCCCCTTTGACCATATATAGGTAACTTGTTACAGGGAGATGATCCACAGATATTTCTCAATTCTGTGAGGGGTAACACACTAAAGTAGGTACTGATTTCACAATATAGGTAACCTTGAATGTTGAAATGACAAAATCAATAATCAGATAACAATTGCCTTGGTTTAAACATCATTATTTATCCTCGTAACAAGTTATTGCAACTAATTTAATCACTCTACCTTGCGAATGCGACATGAGCCTTCATGACATCTTTATCTGATGACGTCACAGTCACGGACAAAGAACACATTTACTTCGGTTCATCAGAAAAATAGGTCATATGTTTGAAAATCGCCAGAGAAACATATTCCATAGCTGTATCTCGTAAGATACGACATTTTATCCATGAGAATAGACATTTTAGTAGATCCAGACAAACAGATGACAAACAGTGACTATGAAAAAGCCGAACTTTTTAATGGTGGTGTGACGGGTACTGTGCATGAGGCAGATCATGCGTACCCTTCCGGAGCATTTAATGATATTTTCAGCTTTTATTGGGGTTCAGATGGCTTATTCTTTATTTTATGGTGTTCTCTTTTATTTATGTTTTTTTTGCCTTTGTAAGGTGTGAATGTGAAATGCCGTGTTTGTTTCGATTTTGATTTTATAATTCTCTCTTCTGCTTTGGTATTCGTTTGCCGATGTGTATATTACATTTAGATCCTATCTGGTTTTAACATTTTGCCGTTTTTTTATATTTTGACCATCTATTTATTCAGATTTCTATCTCACATGTGCTAATTTTGTTAACATCAGATGATTAATTTTTAAATTCAAATTCAAATTTTATTATCTTTAAACTATATACAGTTTGTGATAAACAATACAACCAATAAATGACAGAAAAAAAAAAAAAACAATAATCATACGGATATGTACAAGTAAATAAACATTTAGAGTCCCTTTAAAACAATGATCGTTCATAGGTTTCAATTGCCTTTTATATATTTTTTAAAATTTCGATTAGCGACAAAAAGTAACATTATTAGAGTTTGTTATGTCTGAGGGAAATGCCTAAGAAAGAAATAATATCGATGTAGCGTTTTAAAATGGAATTATGTTCAGTCTGTTGACAGTGCTCAGCTTATTAATACCGGTATGTAATATTACTGCGTGGAACTTGATTTGCTCTTCATGTTTTGCCATTTCTGTCAGATTTTTGGAATCTTATGCATTTAAAAGAATTATAATTTTTTGCACATGAACCTTTATGAACATTCTGATAAAATTTCATCAGATTCTTTTTATTCTGTCTCATTCATTTACAGTAAAACATTACATCTACTGCAAATCAAGAGTTCGGTTTCCCGCCAAATATTTAATCATTTATATCTCAAAACGAGATCGTTATTTATTTTAACTTCTTATTCTATTCAATTTTCTGAAAAAAGAAAGAAATTCATCAGATCATTTAATTTTGTCACATTCATTTATAGTGAAACATTCATATGTATTACAACTATGGCTAATCAAGAGTTCAGTTTCCCGCCAAATATTTAATTGTATATATCTCAAAACGAGATCGTTGTGCTATCTATTTCTTTTCGCTTAATTCACTTCTTATTCTATTCAATTAAAAAAAATGAAAAATAAATGAAAAATAAACATTTATCTGAAATCCTATTTTATTTCAAATGGAGGAGCGATCCCATTAAGTGATGTTTTGTGCATTATTTGCAGTCTTGAATAAGAGCAAAACAATGATGAAGTTTTCCATTGTGTGCTTTTGTAAATACATTGTCATTTTCTTGCTCATTTTCTGGTATTCATTCTTGCAAGCAAAGTAGGTTTATCTGGAAATATCTTATTTACATCTTGTGTGCCTATTATTCATACATTCAAGAGTCATTCAACGCTTTAAGTACACGTATTTTGGAAAATATATTTCGCACACGCAACACTTTTATACCTACGTGTAGTAGAGAGATATACTTGTACCTGTGCCTCCCGCCAATTCATCCAGTTCTTTCCAAGGTAGTAACAATGTCCATTGAACATTATCCAATTGTAGTCGCACTTAGGAACTATATAAATGATAAAAAAAGACTCTAGACTTCAAGATGAAGAAAAAAAAAATAAAAGCGATGTTCCATTGTTTGATTTATCATATATATGTAGAGACTTTGTCTCATGTGCATTTACTCCATATCCTTTCATTCACCATCCATTACTTTTTGTATTCAAAGAATACCAGAGTAATATAAGTAGTTAGCATTTTCTATTTAATAGGCTGATGAGACTTTAATGGCAAGTGTAGACCTTGAAGACCAGATGGGAATTGGGTTCAAAAGGGCCCAGAAAAAAATAGGTCGTAGGTTGTTTTCGCCATTTGGTTTTCTTAAATCCTGCAGAAAATTTAAAACAAATAGCTATGAAAGTAAACAGTCGACAAAACGCCAAGATTACAAAAGAAATAGGCGTAAACGATCATGGTGGAAGCATATTTCTATTTCGAGATCATAACTTTAGTAGTTGAAAGTGATTAAAACCTCCTATAAAAAAGAAGTCCGTATGCCGTGATAAAATTATTCAATGGGCAGGCTAGTAAAAATTGATTGCCATTGCACATTATTGTGCGTGTATCCTAACACGTTTATCTTTGAAGATATATTTTTTTAAACAAACTTTACTTATAGTTCTTATATGCTGTAAATTAAGTCATAATGGAACCGCGATAAAGAAGAGTTGGCACATGCGCAAAAAATATTTCGTTAGGTTCTGAAGGTAAATTTTTCAATTTAATTTTCAATAATAGCTGCCCTTTTTGGTAATTTTAAAACTCTTTTTCCAAAGATAAGTGTTTGTAAGATTTTTTTCTGTTTTTTACACTACTAGACAATTTTCAGAACGAATTGTGTTTTTCAATTTAATGACGGCATAATCAAAATCGTAACGTTCGGTTCGTTAGCAGCGTCGATTAGAAAATCAAAGTAGAGATTACGAAAGAATAAAAGCATTTCTGTAGACATAATAACCATGATAAACAGCATATTAAGTAAGTGTTTCGAGTCGAGATAAACCGGTTTAACCCTACCGCTGACTGTTGCTAGTGCCGGTACCAAGTCCGGCTATTTGAGTTCCTATCGTTATCTTCGTTTGTCTTTTGTCATTTTATCGCTTTTCTTGTGCAGTTCCCTGGTTGATTGTGACAAGTGATTGTAATGTTCGGCCATTGTAAGTGTTTCCTGTTATCTTCCCTTCATTAATGCAATGTTTTTGTGCTGTTCGAAGACAAGATCGCCAGAACAAAGGATGGGTAGCAGCCCGCTTCGATTGCAAATTCGTCTATTTCCATATTAGAATAAAAATAAACCATGTAAGCCTAGTACTTTATTGTCTTTTAAATACGGATTTTCGTTGTTTTTGCATATTTTTAACCTCGCAAACACTCGGGATAAAATATTTGTAAAAAAATTCTCAAGCCCATATCCTCCATGTGCTGAAATAACCTCCATGAACCCCGATATACCGAGGCATCATTCCGTGTATGGCACTCGGTAGATGTCCTTGGTACTGGATTTGGCTTCCTATTTCGATTTATTTGGTAATGAGTGCTTCTTTTGTTACAACATTTGGATTATGGCTTTCCATATTACTTGATTTTAATGCTGCTGATGAGAGGTAACTCCTTGAAACACGTGCACAGCATACCGATCCACAATTTCCGCCTACACACCCTCTTAAAAATAACGTGTAAATAACAGCATTACCCGCATACAATGGTGGAACAGTCATTGGGAAAATTTTTTTTGATTAACGTTTCAATTGATTTCAATTTTGTTGAGTGGTACCTCTCATTTATAGAAAAAATAATAATAGATATACAAGAATTCCACATAAGTGCAATTTCTATACCTTCGTTCTAAAAATCCAAAAACCTTACCCTTACTGTTTCAAAATATTGACGAAAATTTTAAGATTTTTTTGAAATTATGTTAGTTCAATTGTCTATTGAACTCCGTGTGCCATTCAATTACAATTTCTTACTAAGGATGTATTCTTCTGATGCTTCAGTCTCGTTGAAATCTCGTTTTGAAATAATTTTTTTTTAATTATTTAAATTTTATGTTCAATAGCAATGAATTAACAAAATTGATGTTTATCTTAAAATTGTGTCAAAAATACATTTCTATCAAGTGGTTTCAGAGTAATCTCAAATTGAAGATTAATGCCCTAATTGGCCGTTGGATTCATGTCAAATTTTCACTAAATAGGGAATGGGCTAGAAAAAAGCCATTTTTATGAAAAAAATATGCACTTATGATTTATTTTTTGCTTTTTTAGAAATAGTATCATATATTTTTGCAATAAAAAATCACAAAACAAATGAAGTTTAAGCTATTAGCTGTTTAAAAAATATAGAAAATCTACATTTTTAGTGAAATATGGAAATTGCCCATAAAAAACATGAAAATGGGACAAAACTTTCTTATATCATCACCAACATATGATTTTTTGGGACTGAATTTGTTCATTCTTTCTATTTACAGCTTTTCAGAAAGTATGAGAAAAAGTTAAATACTCTAAGCTAGATTTTTTCAATGAAAGTAGTCAAAAAATGGGCAAAATTGGCTACAAAGGCGCAAAAGTGGTAAAATTGGCCACTTTCAAACAGCTGTAGCAAAATAATTTGCACAGCAACCAATGAATTTTTCTTTATATATTGAATTTATAAGGTAAGAACATTGCAAAAATCAAGGTTTGAAAAAAGTTAAATACTTTAAAATTTTGGCTCCTCAGAAGGGTACATCCTTCATGTCCATTCATGAAAATAAAACATGCTTTTTTCTACTTTTCTTACATAATGTTAATGTTTTAAATGACCAAACTATCACTTTTAAATAGACAGACAGAATTTTGAATATTTTCCTTTTCGACACAGTCTTGTTCCTTCTTTTGTTTCATCTTATCAATGAGTAGATCAAATACATTAAAAATAATTATGAAATGAAAGAAAATAATATTTTTCTAACAACTAGTATAAAAAATAGCATTCTTTAAGTAATATAAAATTGCTACATCCATATAACCAACACCCCCCGAAACACACCTCCCCACACCTCCCCAAACAAAGGAGTAGGGGCGATAAGGGCCGTATTTGGCCTGAAAAATAAATTTGGTTGAATTCACAGAATTTTCTCGTTGGAATGTTCTATGGGTATGGCTTTCCAGTAAACATTAAAAGTTCACAAATATTGATGTATGATTACTGAGTTTTTGAGTGTAGAAGAAGGGACAAATTGAAGATTTTGTCGAAAAATGACAAATTTGACAAATTTTTACTACTTTTTCTGTATAGGAAATATAGAGCACATGCAAGAACCACAAAAATATTTATATGAGAGGTTAAACTCATTGTACCAATAAGGTGGTAAAATATCTAATTGGTTCTTGAATGTGCTCGATATTTCCGGTCAGGAAACTGTACAAAAATCTGCCAAATTCAGTATATTTCTATGAAAATTCTCAAAAGTAACCTTTTCATGACGTCAGAACTGTACCTATTGTGACGTCATTGGTTCTAGCTTTGATATTTTTTCTGTAAATAGGATCTGAACTTTGAAACGAACATGAAATAAAATCTTGAAGTGCAGCTTACAAATTCACTGGAATCTTTGGCCAAATCAACCCTTCATCGCACCTTGTCCTTTTCTCTAAAATTGTCAATTTCTTGTCTTTGTTCCCATAATGATAACCAGAACACGGAAAATGAGTGTTGTATATGACAATGTTGTATGAATTATATCATTATTTGGTATTTCAACAGCCATAAGTCGACTTTTTCGAATTTATAGGATTTTTAGAATTTCAGATTTTACCAATCGTTATATATGTCAAATCTAGAGGATATTTCTGCAAATATGCCAGAAAAAACAAGGAGTGTTCAATGTGACCCTAAATATCGAATATCAAACCCCATATCCATACAAAATGGTGCTTTAAAGTCCTAAAAGTTTGTTTGTTTTATATATAAATGATCAAAACATATGATATTTTGCTTCCCTTCCAAAATATGCGTTAGATAGATCGTTATATGCAATTTTCGTGCAAATTGGAATTTTCTGCATTTCAGAATTTCATAAAATTCAAAGTTGAATGGTTGAATTTGTCAATTGTGAAGCACATACCTGCTATATTGCGATTAAGTCTCAGCTATACGTTGACCATGTTTATACATTGTATAAATGTACAAGAAGTTTTAGTCCTATGTAACAACGACAATTTTTGAGGCAAAATTGATATTTCGTGATTATTTTTAATTAAAATTATGTGATGTACATTTATTGGACCTGCCTTTTTTTCACATGCCAAAAATAGTTTACTTGACATTAGAATTGTAGTAATCGAAAAACAAATACAAAATGAATATGATTATTTTGCAGTGGCGGTTATAGGGGGAAAAGTATTTAAATTTGCTAGGTTTATTTAAAAAAAAATGGGTTCCGTCCCCCCCCCCCCTTTGAAAAAAAATATTGGTCGCCCACACCCCCACCCCCAGCAGAAAGTCTGGATCCACCACTAGTTATAAGAGCGTACAAAGTTAGTTTTATTGTAACTTAATGAAACTTACTTTTTACCTTATAAACCAATTTTCGTGTATTTTTTTGAACAAGTTAGAGATTTTTTTTTGAATATCATAATATAAATGCTATTATTTCACTAAAAAGATTAAAATAATAATCATTTTTTATCAAATCTGAGACATTTCCATTTGCTTTTTGAAAAATGATGAAAATTTGAAAATTAACTAAAAATACGAAAATTTCCATTTAAGTATAAACAGTATTCTATTTAGAAAAACATATACATGTATATCAAATTTTACATACATACTGGCCTCTCACTGATACTGCCGATGTCTACTGAAATATATGATGATTCTTGACTAAATCCTGCGGGAAGTTTTGAGTTTGATTTTTCTTCCTTAGTGCGACAGTGTTCTACCAGGAGACTAGGCTCCTTTAGCTGGCCGGCAGATTAGCGGCGAGCACCCCTAGACCCATCTTTCAAAATTACGTATTGTCATATTCTCTCCTTTTAAGATTGTGGTCATGGAGTTAGTAGTCCACCTGTATTGGGTTTTATTCGTATGTTTACTATACTATAGGGAAACGGGACAGATAAAGGGGAAGTTTGGGTACCCATTAACCGGTTTAACCCTACCACTGGCTTTTGCTAGTGCCGGTACCAAGTCCGGCTGTCCTGAGTTCCTATAGTTGTTTACGTTTGTCTTTTGTCTTATTTGTGTTTTTCCTGTGTATTTCCCTAGCGGATTGTGGCATGTAATTATAATTTTCAGCCATTGTAGGTGTTTCCTGTTGTCCCTTTTATTTCATATATCAAACAACGGTTAAATACAAAATGATGGGATTGGAAAACCATTTTGCCTCCCTTTCAAAATAATTGCCTACGGAAATCATGCACGTATATTATTTGTTCTTCAGTAGGCATCTGAGTGAAGTAAGTCACATTTCATACTAACCACAAATTTGTACCTTTTGAAACGAAATAAATTTAGATAAGTTGTGTTTTTATTTATAAGAGGGGGTTAAAATTGTTCGTCTTGTGAGTCTGAAATTTGTCTGAAACATTTTAGAACGTGTAATACTTATAGCTAATGTACACTGTAGCTATACAATAACTATTTTTTAAATTATATATGAATTTTATACGAAATTCACATCTCAACGACAAATCAGTGGAATTTCTGGTTAACTGGAAAAATTCCCCACTTATATAAAAACAATAAAAAAGTAGTTGACTTGAACAGTTAATTTTGACTTAAAAGGTCCTCTTTATGTAAGATATAGTAACATATAAACCCAAATTCAAATCAAACACTATTTTATTTCCGAAATTCTTAGGGGAATGGTGCTGATTTCGCCATTTTTGAATCTAAAAGAAGAATGAAATAGAATATAATACACAAAATTTGTTGCTAAAACATTTTTATAGCGGGGTGCAGACATAACCTCTTTCAAAGTTAACTTCGAGAAGTCATAAAAGCTCCTCTAAGTTAACTTGGAACAGGTATCAAGTCTGCTCTAGAACTGCTCTAAGTCTGATCTAGAATCCTGACCGCTTTGGCCTGTTCTACCACTGACAGCCCTGACCTATTCTAGCCATGACTGCTCTCAGATGACCTGTCCTACCTATGACTGCTCTGACCTAATTTAGCCACGACTGCTTTCGGCCGACCTTTTCTACCTATGACCGCTCTCATTTCTGCACTTTTCACACATCTGACAAATATTCGTTACGTGTCCGGTATTAATGTGTATTTGATATATTCTAAGTTTAGTTATATTATGAAAAAAACGTTGTTCACAAAAAAATATGAAAATATAATATTGAAATGAATTTTCCAAATATAATTTGCATTTTGGTATTTGGTAAGTGGTCTTTTCGGGGAAAACTTACCTGTGTGCATCCAGGTAAAATTTAAAAAAAAATTATTTCCCTTCTCGAGACGGTGTACCCGGGAACTGATTCGCAATAGTATCCCGTAAATTACCATAAAATAAAAAAATCGTAGTTCAAATTGTAGGAAATTTCAATAAATACTAGATTAAATTACCTGAAACAAATAATTACTAAAAAGATCCTTAAATAAAATTGTTATTTATGTTTTTTTCTTTAAACTGTTTCGGGCTCGAATGTACGAATACGAAAGATTTTTTAGAAGTTCGATTGATACAACAAATAACCATGCCCAAAAATATATAATAACAAATATTCGAGAAATAGGAAATAGCGACACATATTATCTAATGTTCAGTTAAATAATTCTAGGACTTCAAAGGTCGTGTCCAGAGCAAACTTAGGTAGAACGGTCATTTGCAGAGCAGACTCAGGTAGTAAAGTAGAGTAAGTGAGAACCGAACCGTCAATCCAAAAGCGGACAATTCAAGGACAATGGCAACACCAGAAACAAAAAGGAGGAAAAAAAACAGAGACACAACATGGGTACGGCACAGAAAAGAAAAATGAAGACACTCACACACAAAGATGAACAACACGGACCCAATAAAAAACCATGGGTGAAATCAGGTGCACCGGTAGAGTTAGCATCTCCTGCTTCTTATAAGACACCCGCCGTGTTGAACATGTCAAATCCGGTAGTAAAGTCAAATTCGGTAGAGGAAACAACAATTAAGCTTTAAAGGGAAAGATCTGTTGTCATATTGGAAACAGATATCCCATAGCGGTCCACAAGATGGTGATGTCGACCGTAAAACTTCTGGAGGGATGACTTCAAGTTTTGGGTAACATACCCTTGTTGAAGTAGCCTATTTGTGAGCAACCGGGCTCTATCAAGGAAGTCACTGTATCGACCACAGGCTCTTGAATAGCGAATGAGCTGGGAGATGTAAACTCCATATGCGGGCGCTGTTGGGATGTTGCTACAAAGAAAAGGGAAGTTTACTATTGGAAAGGTGAAGTCATCGCGTTTGTCGTACAGCTTAGTTTGAAGTCTCCCTCTGTTGTCAATTTCAAGGTGAAGGTCAAGGAACGAGGCTGATGTAGAAGTGTCTGTGGTATCCATTATGTAGAACGGTCATGGCCAGAGCAGACTTGGGTAGAACGGTGTTGGCTGAACATGATTCTAGGACCAGAGCAGACAGGAGTCTTAGACTGTTCTAATTCTGCGTAAAGTTAACTTCAAGATAACTTAGAGCTATTCTCGTGAATGCTCTCAAAGCTAAGTTGGACTAGAGGTTATGTCTGCACCTCACTGTACATAGGCAATTCAAAAATATTTTAAATTTTTTTCAAAATATTGAAAATGCAAAAAATTTCCATTTTTCAAAAATTTGTATAATAATGAATAAAAATCCATTGACTTTAACTGTGATTTTGTCAACCTTGTATCACAAATGATACAGATCAAGTACTGAAAATTATAAAATTAGTTCGGAAATTAAACTCTAAAAATCCCCATTTTCACCATTTTTTGAAAGGGAGGGGTACTTTTTTGTATCACCAAACCATAAAAAGGGCCTAAATTGTCCAATTTTATATTCATTATAAGATTAAAGATCTTGTGATGAATATAATATTGGGCATTTTCATTAAAAATTCTAAATAAAGCTTACCTTGATACCAAAGCTTTGTATAATTCGATCATCTATAGAAAATTCAGGAACTGAATAGTAGACACACTCATCAGAACGAAAATATAAGAATTTTGAGTAGTTATTTTCTTGGTAAAAAAAACAAAGCAAGAAATGAAAAAGACCCCCCCCCCAAAAAAAAACAAAAAACAAAAAACAAAAACAAATAAATAAAAAAAACCCAAAAAACAACAACAACAACAACATAAAAAAACAAAACCACGATTAAAAAAGACAAAAACAAAACCAAAAAAGCCTATCTCTTTTTTTACTGATTAAGAAAATATTATCTTTTCCATAAAAACTCTTTAAATTTTTTTTTCATACATAATTCGTTGTTTCTATATATGAAATAAGTTTTTTCACTTGTGTTTAAATCTGATGCAATAACATTGAAATCTTCATATCATTTTGGTTTTACACCCTTTGATCAACTTTTACATAACAAATAGTCACATTTGAAGGTCAATTGGTCAAATATTTTTGTGCCAAATCAAAGGTTTTGCATCAAGGAATAAACATGAAAATATGAAACCCTACAATCACCATTTAAAGGATGTACCCAGTGTTAAAGTTTTCATTAAACACAGACATATGCCAAGGTCAAGGTCACAAGGTCCAATATTCAGATGTTTTAGAGAGGTCTTGCCACAAGAAATACACAATGCAAAATATGAAAGCACTATCAGTTACCATTCAAAAGATATACCCAATGTTTAAGTTTTTTGAAGACAAACAGACAGACCAAAACTATGTGCCCCAATCTTCGATTCTCGGGGGCATAGAAATAAAAGCAACAGTTCTAATAAATAAAGATAGGTCTTTGTAATATCTTACGTGATCTCAAAGGTATACAGAAAAACCTAGTGCCTTCTTCTTGGCACAGTTCACCTTTCTTGCAGTTGTGGCTTCTGCAGCTGCCAGATAAATTCTGTAAAATATTCCTATGAATAACAACATTAACAGAAATATTGAAGTATAAAACCAATTCAAAAGAAATAAAAAAACATATTATGTTACTTCTTTACAAATGAAACTTTTTAACATTAGTATGTGACCTTATTAGCCAAAATGGCTATTCTTTGCTTAAAAAACTAGCACAAAATGATAACATTTTTTTTACATCTATAGTTCTTTTCAATTGCATTCAGACTAGATGAATCAGAATAAAATTTTTAAATTAGATCCATGTGAAAAATTGTTTTTCTGTGTGTGTGTGTTTATGGGGATGGGGTGGGGGCTAGGGCGATTTTGCCTAGAAAAAATATTAATTTACATGTCAATCATGTCCACATTTCTTCAAATCAAAACTGAATTATTAAATTATTCATGTTCATGACAGGTAGGTTTAGAATATTAAATTTCTTGACAAGTAGGATTTTAATATTAATTTTCACTGGCCCAATATTTAAATTATTTCTTAACAGTATTGCACGAGCCCCCTAAAATCAAATGATCGTCACTACAGCATAATTATCACGTTTTACGTAATATTTTATTTTATAAATATTTATTTATTGCAGAATTACACCCCTGGGGGTCAAAGCAATATAAAACATATATATATAATATAAACAGAAGAATTACAATATACAATTAAACTAAAAAAAACATAAACTGCAATATAATTCAGTCGACACTTTGACCGGTGTGGACATTATTTCAATTCTAATGATTGTTTTAGAAAGGTGCATACAGCCGATAAAAGGGTTATTTCTGGAGTTAAAATGTATTTAAGTTTCTCGAAAGAAGACATATCTTTAAATTCAGAGTGTTTATTTACAATTATTTCAAAAAGTTCACTATTAAGGAATATTTCTGAAAATGTTTTGGACAACAACTCTGTTGAAAAGGTGGAAAACTTAAAAGACGAAAATCACCATTTTGTGTCTGTCTTTTGATTAATTATCATATACATGAATTTTTAATACATGAAAAAAAGTTGTGATAATTTTGTATCATATACATTATGTAATTCAAAACAAGATGTTTCTATCTTTTGAATGAACACATAATCTCCGAAATGCCCTTTTGCAGACAATTCATGTAGTGGTAGAGTTGAAAATGTGGGTATTTTAAAGCTCACCGAGTCTGATACTTCTTGTACATTTATACAATATTTGTATTTGGCTACTTCATAGCTGAGAACAATTAAATTGCTAGCCATAAAACCGGTTTAACACACCTTATTTTTTGAAATGCCTGTACCAAGTCAGGACCATTTGCGGTGGACAGTTGTTTGTCGGTGTATTTGTTATCTATATGGTCTTGCTTATCGCAATTTTATTTTAGTTTTGCCTTTGTCAATGATGTTTATGATTCAGATTTTATATGTACGAAGAGATGAAGATATGTTTTTCATACTTTCACCTTTTTTTAGTTCGCATGTCTCCTTTTCTTTTTGTTCACGTATAAAGCAATATCTCTCGGGGTCATAAATGGTGAATGAAAGGATATGGAGTAAATGCACATGAGACAAAGTCTCTAAAAATACATGGTAAAACAGCTAGGAACAACGCTTTAATTGTTGTTCTTCATCTTGAAGTCACCATGAAGCCTTCAACAATGAGCTTTGCTCATGCCTCAAAGTAAGTTCGAGACGCCCCCTAGCACCGGTTTTAGCGGAATTCTTTGTTGATTATCGAACAACGCTACATCCATTCTGGTCATGGATGCAGGACTGTCAACAAACATTTTTTAAACTGGCAACACTGTCATCCGTTGCCCGACCAAAGCATTAGTTGATTATTTCTTGGTATGTATTGATAGCTCCTGTAGAAATTTTAGCACTCTTTCTATTGATTCCAGGAGACCTGTGGTGTATTGTTAAATCATATTTGACTCGGATTTCTTAACATTGGATCTTATTTCCCCCTGAATCGTACAATTCCACTGATCAAACAAAAAGATAATATAACCAAATATTAATTCTGCTGTACCCCAATTTAAGATACTAATACACTAGCATTTCATAATGATAAGCTAAGATGCAACTACGCCATACACAGGGATCTACGTTCTATTAACACTTGAATAACCAGTGGCGGATTTAGGGGGCGGGTTCCCTCTTAGGTTGGAAAATATTAAAAATTCCTAGAGATTTTTTCCGAAAATTGGGTTAAGCCCCCCCCCCCCCCCCTTTTTGAAAAAATTATGAGTCGGGCCCCCTAAGAAGAAAGTCTGGATCCGCCACTGATAACCAATTACTTACCCGAGGAATAAGTTTGGATGTACTGTAGACAGCAATGGAACAGTCTTGTAGATATGATGAACTAGATCCTGGAGCTGCATCATTTATTTGGCAAAGCTTTTTGCATTTTATGTAGTTGATAGACTCACAAATGGTCATACTAGAGCAAAGTTCCGCACAAACTGGCCACGCTGGCAACGAAATCTCGTATACAGTTTGAGCAAAGAATATTTTATGCCTTGGTCTTTCCATCTGCATTTTCTCCCCAAAAGCAACAAACATGACAAAAAAGATTATCGCTATCCATAGAAAAATATTTTCCATTATGATAGATAAAAAGTATGTTGTTTTTTATTATTTTGGATATATATGTTCCATGACAAGTCTTCTAGATTTGAAAATATGAAAAAAAAATATTACTAAAGGTGTTTTGTGAGTCGATAACATGAAATCTTTGAAATACCAACGAAGTATAATATGATATTCTTGAAGAGTTACACGTCATAAGAATATGTATCATCAAAAGGAATAAATTATTCAAATAACTGATAAAATTCTAACAGAGAAGAGTCAGATTTATCTTAATATTCCTGATATTAATATCTATATGAGATAAATTCCTTGAAAATATCAAAACGGAAAACATTTTTTTTTATTATATCCAAATAAATTACAAATGAATACAGAAACAACATAAAAAAATCATAAATCCAGAATACATGGCAATATAAGGATGACATACAGACAGAGAACGTAAACGTATAGACGAGAACACAGTACAAACGTCACAAAAAAATAAAGCACTAGAAGTGTATCCCTCAAAAACAGGAGACTCACCAAATGCTCTGGAAGGGTAAGCATGATCTGCTTCACATGTGATACCAGTCACATTGTTTATGAGAGAGTCCGGAGTAATGTCAAATTCTGTATGTGCCAATCGAGTAATAATAACTCGGGTATATGGGTTAACATTTCACAATTCATTCGCCATTGTCGTGACTGTAGTTTGTAAAACGAAAATTACTGTCTCAAAAACTTATACATCAAGGGTATGTTAAGTCACTGTTGCAATTGCAAATAAGGAAGTTTTTGGCATTAATTTCTAAAGATGCGACTCGTTTAAGTGCCTTATTGAAATCAATAACAAATGGACTGCAATGAGGTACACATTTACGAAAATAAGGCACTTAATCGAGTCGCATATACAGAAATTGAATGTCATTGACATAAATAAGGAAATTCTTGCGTCACACTTCGGCCCCTGTGATAGTCCCCATTGAAATTAAATACAAGAACGACTGACAATAGTTACTATTGATTGGTCGATCGTACGTAAATTTAATCCTAGTTCTTTATTGTTTGGTCAGCTGTATCCGAATTTAATAATTCAACGACGATTGTTACTTTTGTTTTGTCAGTTGTTTACAGCACTTTTTGTCTCCAACAAAATCAAACATGAATTGGCCAAGTTTAAGACTTTCATAGTACTAATTGAAAAACGAAAATCTATAACCAAACAGAACTACAACGATACAGAAATGCCGAAAGTTCCTTCTTAACATAAGACCTTGCCTACTATGTACTGCTACTAAGCTGCACAAAAATCCCTACATTGTTTTATTTCGGCATCGAGTAACTTTTCTACTGCTAATTTATCCATTCATTTAACCAGTGCATTCACCTGTATTATATAGTTACTAAATACTGTAAAAAAAGTTATCAAAACACTGGTGTAAATTACTTTTGGAATGTAAAAAATTCCATTGAAGTTTTAGATTAATTAAAATAAATAAAAAGACCAGTTTCATCTATTGCCATTTATGATTTTTGTACACTTTATACAATCCTTCCACATAAATTAATTAAATTTAAATTAGGAAAACTTTAACAGTCTTTCATATTTTCTGGTCTGCAGTTTGTTTGCTGTAATAAAAAGCAAGGAGTCTTCACTAATATCACTTACAAAAGTCATTGTTCCTGGACTTGCAGTGTAATGATTGATGCACTGAATCTTTTGCTACACAACATTTTTGTTCATTTTGGCAACACCGTTTATCAACAGGTCATTGGAATTCCAATGGGTGATAAATGTGCACCTGTCATTGCAGATTATTTTTTCTGTACTGTTACGAACAAGGACTTGATGAAAAATGGAGCCATACAAAACAGTGATAAAGTTATTTCAATTTTCAAGATAACATCAGGTATATCGACGATATCCTTACCAATGACGATCCTAAGTTTTAGAATGTGTAGACCTCAATTACCCACAAGAACTAAAACTTTTTAAAGCAAACAATTAGAAAATGTATTCTAAATACACCCCTTGATCTAAATATCATCGTTGAATCTGGTAAAAAAAAAATTTTCGGTTATGATTTTAGTATTACTAATTTCCCTTTTCCTGACGGTGGCGTTCCTCTGGCTCCATCCTTCGGGTGTGTACGATTGGCACGTGTTTGTCATACTATTGATGACTTAAATGAACGTAGCTTTACTATCACATCCAAACTTTTACAACAAGGCTACAGATTTCATAAAGTTTTAAACACATTTAAGAAGTTTCATAAAAGATATGAACATTTGATATATAAATAGGGTGCGACTCGCAAACCGCTTATTACTGAGGGCATTTCTCATCCTCATTTTTACGGAAATGTTGTTGAAAAATGTCAAAAACTGATATAAAAATCCATAAAAACCAGGCCGTAACTTGTGTTCTGTGGGAAGTTCTGAATTTGATTTTTCTTCCGTAGTGCGACAGTGTTTTACCAGCAGACAAGGCTCCTTGATATTAAAGCGTCGAACACTCCCTGACCCCATCTTTTTAAATTACGTTTTGTCTTATTTTTTCCATTTCAAGATTGTGGTCATGGAGTTAGTAATCTACCTGTATTAGGTTTTATTTGTATGTTTATTTTACTATCGGGAAACGTGAAGAGAAAGGCGAGGTTTGGGTACCCATAAACCAGATTTACCCTACCGCTAGCTCTTGCTAGTGCCGGTACCAAGTCTGGTTATCCCAAGTTCCTATCGTTTGTCATTTGTGTCTTAATTGTTTTTTGTGCAGTTTTCTGTTATATTATGGCATGTGATTGTAATGTCTCGGCCACTGTAGGTGTTTCCTGTTATCTTCTGTTATTTGATACTAAGACGACAATGGCTACTTTTGATTGGTCACTTGTATCCAAATTTAATAATTAAAACGACGATCGTTTCTTTGGTTTGGTCTGTTGTATCTATATTTAATACTAAGACAAAGTTGTTACTTTTGTTTTATCAATACAAAAAGACAATGAACGTCACCATTGATTGGTCAAACGTATCAAAATTTTTAAAAAATCGACGTTGATAACTGTTGATTTTTGAATTGTATCCAAACTAAATAATACAACGATGGTCACAATTGGTTGGTATTCAACAATAAAAGGATGAACGTCACCGTTGATTGGTTAATTGTATCCAAATTTAATGATAAGACGACGTTGATAACTGTTGAATTGTCATTTTTAAAATTGAATTCTAGACAGTGGTCACTATTGATTGGTCATTTATATCCTAATTTGTATACTAAGACGACGATGATTAATGTTGGTTGGTCAGCTTTATCCAAATTTAATAAAACGACAATGCTGACTATTGATTGGTCAATTGTGTCCGGATCTAACACAAAGACAACACAGTCAGAAACCCGGTTGACGAAAATTATCTACCCTTTAAATTACCTCCAAAATGGACGCAGCGGTTTGGACAGGTCCTTAAAATGTTACTGTAACATTAAATAAAATCGTTAAATACCAGGATTATAACAAAACAGATAAGATAGCAAGTAGTTTTTCTTTCAATCGCATTATTAAAAAGACGCTGAAACCAAAAATAACATTACAAAATAGGAGTTGAAGTCGTTGTTATGTCGACCCGGAAGACATTTATTGACAACTGGTCGATGAGGAAAAAAAATTGCAAAAAATTCGATTCTGACTGTGCGAGAAAAAGCACGCATTTTTTCGATCGGCCTTCCCAATGCAAATTCAAGAGTCGAGTTTCAAAAAAATCGAAGCATATGCCAAAAATCGGTACAGTTTAGAAAATCCGTTGTTAGGGTGAATCCAGGGGAGACAATTGTTTTGTGTACATTTTAAAAGGGTGTGTTTGACTTGAAAAAACTAAATCGTGCTGATTTTTTTTCACTTTTGAATGGCATTGACATTAAAATTCTATGTTGTAATGAGTTCGGATAAGGTAGTCAGAACAATAAAATGTGACATTACTTTTATTCAATGGGATAATATGAGACTGTATCTACGTGCGTGTGTGTTTGGAAAAGCCTGAATAAAGGGGGGTCGTAAATAAGTAGCAATCGTATATGTGTCATTTGAAAAGAAATAACTGTATTTCTAGCGCCAGTGTCGTCGATTTAGCCCGTAATGTCGTTTCAATAACAGTGGTCAGCTTCAAATTGTGACATAAATTAATTGCAAGTGTACCATGTTTTTAATCAGATTAATAAATTCAGTTCAAGAATATCATTATCCGGCTAGACTTCAGGAAGATTAGACCTTTTTAGCAAAATAATGGCCTTTTTTGCTTTTTTCAAGATATAAACATTAAATCTCGTGTTCACTTTAAAAACTGCTAAGTAGTTGATATGGGAAAAAGCCGTAGGTTTTGAAAACATGTTTTCAAAAACCTACGGCTTTTTCCCATATCAACTACTATCTACGGGACTAACGAGAATAAACAAACATGTAAGATTTGTTATTCACTACAGTTGAGACGGGTAAAACGGGCTAGATTCTTAGTTCACTCACATTTTTTACGTTGCTTGCGGTTTAAGCATCTCACTTTTTACTAGATACTCCTATAGTGTCTCCACCAAATGGTCAACAACAAACAATAACGGACTACAAATTTAGCATAAATGATAAGGCTTCGTTTTATGACTGGTATAATGGGTATTTTTTAATCAAGTTTAAAGTAAATAAACTAGCTGACGGAACAGCACCGGACAACGACACAGTATCTGTTATTTCAGATGTAACAAATTTTCTTAGTCAAATGACAGTCCTCCAAAACGGAAAAACAGTTTACGACTGTAATAATTTATCTCTAGCAAATCACGTCAAATCATTGCTTACACTTTCAGATGGTTATGTTAACAGCTTAGGCAAAAACAGCTTTATTTACCCTGATAATGTTGCAATCGTTGATGATACTAATACAGGGTTTAAGGCGAGAACAACGTTAAAAACTGCAAGGAAAGAAGTAACAGCAGAAATACCACTAAATGGATTTTCGTTCTTCGCCTCGTTAGAAAAAAATCTTTTACCCCCGGCACAGATGGGAATAACGGTAATAATAAACA
>MJUU01018494.1:32827-65327 GCA_002080025.1 Modiolus philippinarum | reverse complement strand
AAAACAACAACAAGAAAAAAAAATAAGAAAACACAAAAACAAAACATAACAAAATCAATTTAGCAAACAACACATTGATGTTAAGTCCAATACAATTTCTTGCGAAGTTTTGAAATAAAATGTAAAGCAATCGCAATAGTAAAACTATCAAACTCAATAGCAGAATTGTACAAAAACATTTTATAAAATATACGCCAAACTGTTGGCAAACGAAAAATACATAATCATATTTACAAGTAATAAATAAATGACATTAGCGCGTTCGCCTAAACTAATAAATGTACAATCCTTCAATTTCTTGAAAAACGCATTGACAGAGAGCAACATCATATAGCTTAAAAATCCTTAAATTACAATCAAATTATTATACAAAAATTGAAAATGAGAATTATTACAAGTGTTTACTGCGGTATCATCAGACTTCGTAAAGCATGAAAAATTAATTCAATTCTTTAAATTCAATAAACGACATTTATTATTTAACAATTTCATAATTCATGGAAAACCATCCAGCCTTCGAAAAAGGGGATTCAAGAAAAGCGGGCTTCCTAGGCAATTTCATGCTAGTTCATGTCAGTTTTTTGCCCGATTTCTGCTCGATACTCCATTTTTCTTGAAAAAAATTGAATTTGTGCAGAATTCATATTCTCCAATAATTGTCTCGACAGGTATGACTATATTTATGTGAAAAACACTTACCGCTCTTGCAGAGCTAAATCAGGTATCCATATTTTAGAGTAAGGAACTGTCATCTCCTTGATCCCATCAAAATCTTCTGGATCCCATCCTAACTGGCAATCTCTCCATGTCTGCAAAAAGTTAATATTATCCTATTGATTCATTTAACCAGACTAGTTTCAAATGAGTATGCAGAACACAGGCAATTTTAAACTATACGTATCTTCTTGATATATCAATTATGTGTGTCATTTTCTGGAATTTGTTTTTCAATTTCATTAACTAACATGCATAAGCGGTATTCTCTGATGATATGCGAGATTTAAACTGGTTCTAACCCATTAGATAAATTTCTACAACGAGAACTAAGTTGATTATGAAATTTCTCACGTCGAGTTAAATAAATTTTGCAAATATTTGAAAACGAGGCTTGCCGAGTTTTCAAACATTTGAAAATTTATTTAACAAGATGTGAGAAATTTCATAATTAACGTGTTTAAGTTGTAGAAAATGTTTCGTTGATGACATAATGTAAAACACCGCGGATTATGTGACGAATAGATTTTGCGGGAAATTCCACGCGAGTTGTTCTCTCACTAGTGACGAGAAACATTTTTATCACATTGGTCAGGCGTTGATTAAATTTGCTAGAAATAGATAAATGTTCATATTCAACATGCTTAATAGGGTCCCGTGCTATTTCCCGCCAAATCTATTCGAAATACAATTCTCTGTGTTTATCATTTATCATTAGAGAGAAAGATTACACCACTTTATCCCAATTACTAAGTATTACCATACTTTATCAAAGTTATGTTTTGCTATTTGAAGACAAGTTCGTAACCTTTTCAATAGACAAAATGAAATTGTGAGGCCACTCAAAATCACGCATTGGTTATCGATAAGAACAGTGACAAGATTAGCATTAAAATAATGGGAAATGGAATAAATGGCCACAGGCTTATTACTCTAAAAGTGATGAGATGGATCAAATAATGAAATGAGCATAATGTGCATATATGAATAATTAGTGGAACTAAATATTCAAAGTCCATTGAAGAAAGCCAAAGTTCAAATTGTTTCATGTTAATTTCTGCAGCCATTTTCATTCAGTAATTCAAGTTGTAATCTAAAAGGGGGCATGGTATAAACTTTGAAGAAGAAGAAGAAAAACAAACGGCAGGTTAATGTGTACAAGTTACACTTTTAACCGTCTTTGTGTGTAAACCTGTTTCTGTGGGACAAATCTAGCCATTCAAACAGCATGTTGGACGTGGTTTTGTATACCATTTTGTCAATATTTTATCATCAGTACTTACCAAACGCATCCAAATATTCATTCTGACCACCTGGTTGGGTTCATCCTGCAATATAAATTAAAATGAATTTTTGTAAGCAAAATTAAAAACATCAAAATCAATTATAGTTCCAAATATACCGTCAGTTTGGTTTTCGGCTTAATGAACTTTTCATAATTTTAACATTTTTTATTTGGGTTGATTAACAAAAGAATATTTATACACATTAATATTGAATTTGCAATTGTTAAGTGAGTTTTTAAATATAATAAATTGCAGTTTCGATGGAAAACTTCATCCCTTTATATGTTTATAACTTTCTTCCAATTAATTCTAAATAAATAAGATGCATTTGTGAAACACATACACTTGTTTTGGAAAATACTAGAATGAACAGGACTACTGCTTTTCGCAAAATTGTTATCAAATGACTGAATACCGCAGTTACTGTGAATTTAAATTGTGCATATGCTCATTTCGACAACTTATGTCTCTTCAGTGCAAGTAAAAACTAAAAGTTTGGAAGACCATAATCTCGGACATGTTTAAAAACTGATAGAGAACAAATAACCAATACGATCTAAATGTAAACCCAAAATCAGCTAAGGACAGAGCTTTGCATGAGGGAGATACTCCTTAGTTTTCAACAAAATTTACAAAAAATAGATATTGTAAGGTTCCAAATAGAATCGGCTTTCGGGTCAGCACCGAAGTGCTGACTCCTGGGCTGGTGAATATCCTCGGGGACTAACAGTCCACCAGCAGTGGCATCGACCCAGTGGTAACAAATGACTGAATAAACAAATGACTGAATACCGAAGTTACTGTGAATTTAAATTCTGCATATGCGCATTTCGACAACTTATGTCTCTTCAGTGCAGATAAAATCTAAACGTTTGGAAGACCATAATATCAAAAGATAAATTGGTAATAAAAGGAAGTCTTTACCAATTCTATTAACTGTCTTATGGCCATATCAATTGTTACATTTACTGTCTCCTCTCCTTTGCAGTAAGGTCGGATCGAATTGTCATAATCTGTGAACAGACTGGCAGACAAGTTTCCCATCACAGTTGTGGACTCTGCAAAAAGAAAACACACGGTACAACAACAGACTGTTTTGACAGAGTATGAAAAAAGAGAGAATACTTTTTTAAATTACTGATATATTACAAAAACAGGAAAACAGCAAACACCTACAATATATCCTTATTTGCGAGTAACGCAAAATTAACCATGGGAAAGGCATCGTTGAATAGTTGTATGTTGGATGAAATTTATAAATATTTGAAAATATTGACCTCGGTCTACATTCACGGTCTTCCTTCACATATTTTTCAATCAAGGTGTCTTTGGTCGGTATAACATAGTTCCACGGTGAAATTTGACCGAAATATGATATTGTTTTGTTTCTTTATTAATGGTAATCATTACTACATTTTCCACAAAAGAAACATGGTTATTCTTTATAGTTCAGTTTAACGAAAATGTTCGAGTAGCTTTGACTTTGATTGTACCATTCTGAAAAATTTTAATTGGGTGTAGTTGCTTTTGCATTTCATTGAACTACAGAAAAACTACATGGACTTGCACAAGACCTCTTACCTCCATTGTACGTCCCTGTATTTGAATTGCCTTTGCCCTTTGAGGAGCTAATGACTTTTCCATCTCCTATGAAAAGAAATCATAAACAAATACAAGAAAAACATAAAAGATATGAGGTAATTGTAATTCAAATCAGTTGATTTTTTGTCGATCGTGACAAACACTTCTTACTAGTGGAGGGAGGATACTATTACGAATGTTGATTAAAATACCTTTTGTTTGTCTTTTTGCAATTCTTTATAAAGCGTCGATGGTCTCTAAAGCTTCCGTGAAAATTTCTGTTTTATACTTAATTCATATGTTGTTTTAAAAATGCCATATATTTTTTAAACCATGGAAAGACAGTAAGTAAATGTATGTGTCTATTGTTTTGCAGGATATCTTATAACTTTAAATGACATCGTAGTTAATAACTCCTCCATCGGACCTTGAGGCTGTCCGAGCAGAGCAGGGGTGTTACATGAAAGCACAGGCATTTAATTGATGCGTTTATATGTCTCTGGTGAAAGCAATAATCTTTGAATATTAAATCCAGGACTAGTAGTCCTTGATTAAATCAACATATTGATATCTATAAATATTTATTGATATCAATAAATACGGAGTATATTCCATAACATTCTGATTAATGTTTTGGCTAGCAAGAATTAATAAGTCCATTAAAGTCTTTTTCACTTCTTTCAAATAAAGATTTTGTACTCTGCTGACTTTTCTACTAAATATAACATTTCTGCGCAAGACGGCAGATAGTGATTCCTATATGTCGCCACTGTGTGAACGCAGGCCATACGATAAATATTAAAACGGTCTTTTTTTCGGTGGTGATTGTCACAAAGAATCAATTATTGATTTTTGATACAGATAATATCCTGTCGTCAGTTTTAGAAAACCCTCAAACATTGGCTATGTGCTTTTATAATGAAATGGCCCCGCCAACTCCCCCCTTCCCCCAAACAAAAATTTAATTAAAAAAGAAAGTATCGAAGTGTGGTAAAACGTGTACTCGGTGTGGTTCAGAAAATACTTTGCTACATACGAGCGCATCTTTTCTAGGGTTACTGTTTGTTCGGCCCAAATATGATATAGAACTATTTTTTCCCTTTAAATTGCATGTATGCAGAATCTTTCCCCCCACAAAACCTTTTTCCTGTGAATATATATATAATTGTTCTTGATTTACATTCATGACATTCATAATATAAGTGAATATAATATACAATGCTAGTATGGGGAAATGATTTAGCTTTTCAAATATATCCATGGTAATATACCATTAAACTCCTTTAGCATATATTGTAATAACAACTTAATTTAGCAAATACTGCAAGTCCCTTATTAGAATCAAAATAATTAATTTCCTATACATAGGGTGTGTGCATTTTAACATGGGCTCAGTGTTAAATAATAGCGAAAACAACTCTAGCTCATGTTAAAATGCCCACAATCAATTGCAGCCATGAATTTTCAGGAATCCGTTCCATTTTACATGTACAATATTTTTATTCTTTTCGGCATATATATGTGTTTTTTTTTTGTTAAAAGGATAGGGACACTGGCAGATTTTAGCATGTAATTGTTATCTTCATTCATATGTTTCTTGCTATCCCTTTTTTTATTTTGATTCATTCTGTAGAGGGAAATAAAGGATATAAAAAAATTTAACTTGGGTGTCCTGAAAATATTGCACCCTTTGCATTAGAAAAATATGGAATAAAAAAACTCACCTTTACAATTCACTAAAATTAAAAATAGCAATATATGTGTAATTCCAAAATCCATTTTACGAAAAAAATAACAAACAGTACACCTGACTTATACAGCTAAGGTTCTTAAACAATTGAGTATCTAAGTAAAAATATAGTTTCCAAGGAAAATAATGACCCAAAGGAGCATAATCTTACACAACATTAATGTAATTATATACATAGGGCTAATTAAAAGCTTTTGTAAACATTCGCTTGTCAATGAATTGTATTGATTGAGCAAAGGTACAAGTATTTTGACACTTATCTCCCACAAAAGGGGGATTGAAATCAAATCCCCAGGTTATGAATTTTTACACAAAAGACCTATAATTTTGTCGTAAAATGGAAAAATATGTTTGAATTTACCCTTTCTTTGTATTGTGTATTGTAGAATCACTGGCAATATTTATTGTTTTGTGAAAAATAAATTAATTTACATTTTTCTTTGTATATATACCAATTTTAATTTATAAACTTATTTTATTGAATATGATCAGAAGTCCGTTATTAGTAGAAGTCAACAACTCGTAATACACCAGTAGACGGCGTTGTCCCCAGACTACCGCTGTGAATCAAACGAGATTTCGTGCGAGAAGACTAAAAATTCATGGCCAGAAAATAAATGTTGCATTATGGGTACAGTTAATAAATGCAAAATCCACAGGAACAATCTATATTCGCTACTGTCGGGCTCTACCCCGTCAGTTTTCAGATAAATATGATACTTAATAACCGACTAATAACAGATGTCTCTATATAAAACTATAGAATATACTTACATGCATACACCATAAACGGTTAAATCAGAACTTTAGTAGAAAATATAATAAAAAAAAAAACAAAAATGTCCAATATTGCAGTTTTGTGCTATTTAGAGAAAGTAGATTGAATTGCGGAAAGTAATATGTAAACATGAATAAGAATGCGTTGTCTCTTCTTTTTCATGTTCATTTTTGTTAACTTTTTTTGCTTATCAATATACCGACATAAGAATTATGGGTAGTATGCTAAATATCTCGGTCCAGAAGTTCTTGAATTATTAAAATAACTATATTTTATATTAATGCAATAAAATTCAATAAAATGCGTAACAGTGATCTTTAAATGACCGGGATCCTAGCCGGCAGTATATATCTACAATGTACTTATTATAAAAAAGTAGGATCGCAGGAATTATCTCTACAGATACTCGAATATTTTTTCCCATGCCGCATAGCAAACAAGAAAATAAAAATTGTAATATCAGCAGATGATACCTCTATTTAGTTGCAATTTCATTATTCCGGATTCTTTTCGATGACCTTATCCGAAAATCCACAATTACAACACTTTGTAGTCAATTAATTTATTGTTTGTTTTTTTTAAGGAAAAAAAGTTTTGAAATTTGGTATCTAAATTTTTTTTCATTATAAAATCTCCATATCGATCTTGAAATTATAATTACAGTACGAAGTCTTTTTGCAATATTGTCGGCGGTAAATCGGATTTAGAACAATATGATATTTATAGATTATTACTTTGTATTTTCATATCACACCCTTTATCAGCCCAATTTCGAAATATCAACCCGATAACCTTCAGGCTCGAGCAGTTGCAGATCCAGACTTTCTGCTAAAGGGAGGGGGGGGGGGGTTAAACACATAATTTTTCTAAAAGGGGTGCCCGGGACCCAATTTTGTTAAAAACCCCTATGAATTTTAAATATGTTCAAACCTATCATATGCTTCAGTTGTAAAAGAAATTTTCAGTTGAAAAATATATTCATACTTATAAAATGCGGTATTATTTTTATTTACTTTATTTGATATGACGTAATACACGAAGTTGCGCGTGATAAAGCTTCCCAGTAGTGATATAATCTGCCATGGAACTACACAGAAAAAAAAAAACGAAACGCAAAAAGACAAAAGACAAACGTTAACAACGAAAGGAACTCAGGACAGCCGGACTTGATACCGTCACTAGCAAAAACCAATGGTATTGTTAAACAATTTTATGGATACCAAAACCTCCACTTTATCTGTCCCGTTTCCCTATAGTAAAAATAAACATACGAGTAAAATCCAATAAATAAACATACGAGTAAAATCCAATAAATAAACATACGAGTAAAATCCAATACAGGTAGACTCCTAACTAAATGACCACAATCTTGAAAGGAGAAAAAATCATGGACAATAGGTAATTTTGAAAGATGGGCCAAGGGGTGCTCGCTGCTAAACTACCGGCTAGCTCAAGTAGCCTATAGTCTGCTGGTAAAACACTGTCGCAATACGGAAAACAAATCAACCTCACAAGTTCAAGAAGGATTTGGTCAAGAATCATCATATATTTCAGTAGACATCGGCAGTATAGGTGAAAGGCCAGTATGCGTGTAAAATTTTCAGGTCAAAAGATGAATATTTTAGAACAAAATGTATATTTCAATTTAAGCTAGAAATATTGTGAGCTTAGCCCAATAAATGATACCCACTCCCTCCATATTAGTACATGGATGACAGTGTCCAAATTTGGTTATTGTGAAAACCTAAAAATTGGACAGATAAAAAGGTAAAATAAGAGGTCCACTATGACATCATGTGATTAAAATTCTCTGACAGTTTCATCCAATTCTATTTATTTGTTTAGGAGGAGTTACGGATTTAAAGGTCGGTCGGACGGACGGACGGACAGACAGATGGACGGACACAACGAATACTATGAAATATGTGATGGTAAGAAAATAAAAATACTTATTTGACTTCTACCGCTATTAGAGGATTAGTTGGAATCACTTCCCATTAAACCATCCCTTACACCCGAACCAGACCATTTTTTTCCCTTTTTCCCAGTCTGTCACCATAACCAGCAAGCATTTACAGAACAGTATTAATTTTCTAGTGTATAACTTCAAAATCTCAGTTTTTTTGTGATCACTTAGTGTCCGCCGTCCGTCTTGAAACTTAAATTTAAAGATCCCCTCTAAAATTACTGGGCCAATCGGAACCAAACTTAATTGGTCACAATGATCATTAGGTTGTCCCCTTTTAAAATCGAGTCTGCATCCCATCTGAGATGGCTACAAACGGAGAACATAGTTTAAAATGGACCATATGAAAATACATTCAAAGATGTTCTCAGAAACTTTTAGTCAAATTAGAGCCCAGCTTAGTCATAATGGTCCTTAAATGGTTACCCCAGAAAGTATCCAACAGGTCTGTACCTAAACCAAGATAGCCATCACCGGGAAACACAATTTAATATTCGACCCCCTTAAAAGATTTCGATTTTTTGAAACAACTAATCCAATTGGAACCAAACTTGATCACAACATATATTTGATTACTCCTCTCAAAATGTGTGTCTTGCAGGTCTACACCCAATCCAAGGTTGCCACTATTGGAGAGCATAGTTTCACTTTGGATCCTATTGGACATGTCATTCATATCTCCATGTCAGCCATGTTCCAAACGAGCATTACAGATTCTTGAAAGCATGAAAGCGTCTTCTTTTGTTAGTTTTTTAGTTTGCTTGTTTGTTTTTCATTTAGGTTCATCTTTGAAGCTCAGTAATAAAGAAAGGGATTCTACTGCAGTTAATGCTAGGTTTACACCGCCGATCAGACCAACTCGATCAACTCGACAATGCTGTTTTATCCCGATCAACGTCATAAAATTCATTGATCGAGCTAGCTCACGACGTCCACTCGACCTTTACCCGATTTAACACGACTAACACTCGACCACTCTCGATCTCTTTACGATTCACGTACGACTTATGCTCCACCCACATTTGACCAACCAGACTTTGTCAGATTGAGCCAGATTATAGCCCGATTTGTGTTTGATTAACTAGACCTGGTCGGAAGAAGATCGAGAAATGGTCGAGTGTGCTCGTGTTTGTCCTATTATATACGGGGGTAAAATGTGAAAATTCAGGGAACAGTTCAGCATGGTGAAAGAGCAGCAAAATTTGTGGCCCATGTGGCTGATGCTTCAAAGAAAAGATGATAACTGTGATAGATTTAGAGTAGCAGAGAAGGTGGGTCTGACACAGAAAGTGTGTAGTTTGGGTTATACAATAGCAAATGCTTCAAAGTCATCATTATAGAGGAATGAATGTTCGCTTTAACATACTAGCAGGCCACCCTCAACATGCGTCAGAACGCGACTGTGCGTTTTTCCTGCCAATACATGTATCACTAATCTGATACATAAAACAGAAGACATATCATCACATGATATCGGTGGAAACTAGATTTACAGTAGTTTCCATGTATAGCCTTAAACCTGATTTCTCTAGAAAATCCGGTTTTTATAAAGTGAAAATGGCGAGCGGCTGCCCGTTGGGTATATTTTCCCGGTGCAAATCTAAAAGATTTTTTTTTAGTTTCTAGTAAATGTTACAAATATTCAAAATAACATTTTTCTGATGGGATTTAGCTTGAATCATATCTTGTGATAAGAGTACAATCCTGCTCGGAAGAAATAATATAGTTAATTCTTGAATTCACGTATTTAGTGAATCTGTTTCTGGGCTGTGTATATTGGGTACATCTTGACCAGACTCAAGTGAGCGACCAATTTCTAGCGACCTATTTTCTAGCGACACTAGAAGCATGCACAGTCTAATATTCTTTTCTACAATAATAGCAACATTGAGCTTTTGCGATTATTTTGTGTCCGTTGTCCATGAACTTTGCATTCAAATATATTCTATCCAGAAACCGCCGAGTCATGACAGACCTCGATTGGTTCAATGTGAAAAAAAGTCATGTCCATTTCTAATCAATTACAACCGCCAACTGGGAATATACCAGTAGTTTTAAATTGGATCTTATGGGAAAACTCATTTAAACGTTACCTCTAAAACTTCTAAGCCAATAAGACCAAACTTGTTACGATTGCCAAATGATGGTCCCTTTTCAAAATAGTGTCTGTCATATCGTCAGCTAATACAAGATGACTGCCAAAGGGGAACAAAGTTAAACATTGTACCAGAAGGATTTTCATTGGACCAATTGCAGACAAAATTGGTCAAAATAGTCCTTGGATGTTCCAATTTCAAAATAGTATCCATGAAATCCAAGATGGCCCACAACGGGGAAGATAATTAAATATTCGACACACCTTAGATATCCATTCAAATACTTTCTACTCTGAAACTACTTTGCCAATTGGTCAAAATTGAAAACAAGAGTCCTTGGCTGGTCCCCACTTGAGATAGTATCCGGCAGATTCTCATCATATCAAAGATGATCACCAGCAAAACTTGATCACAATAGGCATTGGAGTCCTTTGGATTGCTCCTTTAAAAACTGAAGTAAGGCCCTAGTGAGAGACTGAAGCTCTTGAAAGCCTCATGTTCTGCTATTGTGAAAAGATGACTTGATGTCGTGTTAAATCGAGTAAAGGTCTTGAGTGGTCGAGTTAAAGTCGGATACAGGTCGGGAAAAAATCGGGTTATGGTCGGGAAGTCTTGTATAGAAAAAAAAGAAAGAATCGTGTTAGTCGAGTAATGATCGAGTACATTTTGTACTAATCGAGTTGATCTGGAAGCGACTCGGCATAAATCGAGAAGCGAATGAGTTAAAGTCGGGTAGAAGTCGTCATGATCGGATAAAATTTTAAAACTCGATCAAGACCGATCCATTTTCGCCTTCTTCACGACTACCTCGATCAGACCACGATTGATTCCCGACCTGTTCTCGACATATAATGCACACGACCTCCACACGATATTTTTTGACATGTCAAAAATATTCGGGAACACAGCTCGAGTTCAGCAGAGTTAGTAAGATCGCCCCGATTTGGTTAGTAGACCGAACCCGAGCATTCAAGATCAGTGTCCCGATCAATTAATATTCATGAATATTCATAGATCGAGTTCGGTCGAGTTGCTTTGATCGGCAGTGTAAACCTACCATTACAAGAGCGAATTGTGCATATAGCCCCTACCTCGAAGACGGAAAGAAAACAGACTTCATAAAGTTTTCATAAAGAAAACTATTTTGATTATTATCTACTCATTATCTTGAGTAGATAATAAAGATGGCTTATTGGTATTCATGATACGGAAATTTTAGAAGGAGATAGTGATATAGGTAATATAACATGGCCAATTGATATAAATGAAGGATAAGTTAGGATAAGGTCGAAAAGTGATAACACGGATCTCTTCCAGGATATCTTTTTGGAGAATGAAGAAGATATTAGCCAAACCCCAAAAGCAGCAAGTGGTTCGACAGTGCAAAGATGGTAATTCTGGATGAATATACCATATATTGTGGCGAAGCTTACAGGCTTAGTGAAAACAAAAACAAAACAAAAACAGAAACAACAAGATGTGTTTTTGAAACACTACACATGCCCCCAGCACCACTTCTATTAGTTTAATAAATTTGAAAAATGTAATCTTAATATTTGGGTTAGAGTTATCTTTTTTTTACATACAAAACATATATAAATGGAATCTAAGACTTAAATCTTAACCTCTGTGACCTTGACATTTGACCTGACATAATTTTCTTAGGCATATTTACTTTCCTCTTGACTAGATCTATGTACTTGCCAAGTATGGTAGACTTATCTTTAATATTTCAAAGGTTAGTTTCGGACGCACGGACAGACAGACAGACGGACAGGACAAAAAACAGTATGCCCCGATCCTCGATCTGGGGGCATAAAAACTGAAAAATTGAAATGGTGTACTAGAAAATTGATAATAGGGTGGGATAAAAAAAGGCAGAAAAATGGTATGTTTCAGAAGTAAGGAGGGGCTGACGAAGTCGTTATAACGAGATAAATAAGTCGTTATAACGAGATAGCTAAGTCAACAAAACATATGACATAAAGTATATACAAACTATAAAACTATAACATTAGACAATACATACATGTAAAAAGAATGGTATATAGTATATTTAATTTTGAATATATAAACTACACAGTTAAGAGTCCACTGTTCTCAGTTCTAGTGACTTTTTAATAAAATGAACAACAAACTGTGAAAGCATAGTTAAAGATAGTATTTTCTGTAATAATAAAGATTTATCAATATATAAAATTTCTGGGTAATGATGACAGATTTTTTGTTTTAATTCAAGTTGTAATTTTTTATTGTTTGAACACTCAAAAAAGAAATTATTCTCATCCTCTATTTTATTTAAATTGCAAAATTTACATATTCTTTTTTCTCTCTTTATGTTTTTATATCTTCCTCTTTCTATTTCTAAAAAGTGATCACTTATTTTCATTTTACATAATATTTTTCTGTTTTCAAATGTACTTTCCAAAATATATTTATCAATTTCATATTTATTTTTAATTTTACTGTATAGGTAGAGTTTATTGTCATTTGTTAAAGAATTTAATTTTTTGAAGAAGATATTTTCATAGTTTTTTTTTAAGTTTTTCTTTTAATTGTTTTGAAAATTTGTTTATTTCTTTTTCATAATTCATATTTGAAAGTTCTGTGGCATTTATGCTATTTGTTTTACAAATATTATTTATAAAGGAAAACCATGAAAATGTACCATTCGAATGAAGACATTTTGATGTCAAAAATGCATCTGATAATAAGGGGTTTATACTGTCTGATAACAATCTAGCATAATACTTGATAGATTGAATTTTGATATATGTATCAATTGGATATTGTGCTAGCTCTGCTCTAGCTGCAATATTCACAGACTGTTTATTCAATCCTAAAGTGAATTTGCAAAATTTTAAATGAGTTTTTTTCGACAAAACTCCCATCAATTAATGAAATACGATTAAATTCGGTATGACTTTTGTTTGCTCTATCAGATGATTTTATAATCTTTTCATAAAAATCAATGTACCAAATTTCTGAATTGTACATTAAAATGGGTTTAACCAACATATCAAAAAGTTTTTTATGTACATTAAGGTTAACATTTTCAAGAGGATTTAAATGTTTAAACATTGAAAATAAGACTTTATAAGCTTTCTTTGATAGATCTTGATGTGAAGAGTGAAATTTACCAGGAGATGCTATAATATTTCCAAGATACTTATATTTTAAAACTTTTTCAATTTTTACTCTACTGAGATAGAATTCATTTTTATTTGTATTCAAGTTTCTCTGCTAGAATATCATAATTTTAGATTTTTGGGCATTGATAGACAATTGCCTTTTTTTTTTGCAGTAGTTATTTAACTTATCTATGCTATTTTGTAATCCGTCTGGAGATTCAGAAATGAGTAGAACGTCATCCGCAAACATAAGCGAGTTTAAAGACATGTTCATAAGAGTGACTGGTGCACAACTGCTGTCAAATATTCCAGGAATATCATTAATATATATGTTGAATAAGATAGAACTCAAATTATCCCCTTGTCTAACCCCTCTATCTATGGTAACCGGTTCAGATAAGTTATTTTGATATTTCACTGAACCTTCTGTATGTTGATACAATGTACATACTTTTGAAAATGCTATATATTTTAATCCCAAGGTTTTTATTCATGAGTAATTTATATAAAAGACCATTTCTCCGGACAAAATCAAAAGGTTTTTTTAAATCTATAAAGCAGCCATATAACTTTTGTTTTTTACTATTAACATATTTGTTTATTAAAGTTTTAACAATAAAAATACTGTCTGAGGTTCTGCTATTTTTTCTTAACCCAAACTGGGTGTGACTTATTTCATTTTCATATATATTAAGAAGCCTATTGTAAATAATAGAATTAAAAAGTTTACTCAGACAGTTAGTAAGAGAAATTCCTCTATAGTTTGATAAATTAGAATAATCTCCACCTTTGAATATAGGTACAATAAAGGATTTATTCCAGTTTTCTGGATATGAATTACTGTCCAATATGAGATTGAAGAAGTTACATAAAGCTTGTAAGAGAACTGAGCTGCTATGTTTTATTATCTCATAGCATATGAGATCTGGTCCACTACTTTTTCCATTTTTTAACTTTTTTATCTGCGTTTTTATTTCTGAAATATTTATTGGTTTGTCAGAATTTGTTATTGTTTGATTCTTTTCTTTATTTAAAATCTCTGAAGAAATTTTTTCAATGAAAGTTTGATCTAGATGTTCTGGTTCTTGCTTCTTGAAGTGGTTTGCAAACTGATCAAGATCTATATAGTTATTTTCATCTTTTTTGTTATTATTTAAATCTTTTAGAATTTTCCACAGTTCTTTACTTTCATTGGGATGAAGATCATTTATTTTGTTTACTATTTTGTTTTTGTATTCTTTTTTCTTAAATTTTGACATTTTTCTTAATTGTTTAGAATATTTTAAAAATTTCAATTTAATGTTCTGGTCAAAGGGAGATAATTTAAATTTTTTACTATAAGTGTTAACTGTACTCCTTAGAGTTAGATATAGAGAATCTGTCCAACTAGACTTTTTCTTCTTTTTATGTTTATAATGCACTTTCCTCATGCATTTGTTTGATAAACTAATATATATATTTGAAATTACATCATTTGCGGTCTTCCAAACGTTTAGATTTTATCTGCACTGATGAGACATAAGTTGTCGAAATGCGCATATACAGAAAGTAAATTCACAGTAACTTCGGTATTTAGTTATTTGCTAAATTTACTCCATCTTGGTTTCTATTAAATTTTGTTTGTTGGACATTAATCATATTTTCACATGTTTGTTTTTCTTGAAGTTCTTTTTCAAGAAGCATCTTTTATAAATTTGTCCATCTGAAGTGATACTCCTGTTTTGTGCAACTTTTATTTGAATTAAATCTTTTACTGTTGCACTTAAAACATGCTACTAGCTGGTTATGATCTGAAAATGTGTAGGATTTCTGATTGAAAAATACTGAACTAAGGAAAGTAGACTCTCACTTGCTATAGCATAGTCTACAACACTAGATCCATTAATATTAAAGCAAGTAATATTCCCAAGTAGATCTCCTATAAATCTACCATTGAGTATTCTAATTTGGGCTGAAACACACAAATCTATTAGACATTTCCCTTGTTGGTTTAAAACTTTATCTTGTGATTTTCTCAAGAACTGATAATCAGATTTATAATTATTTGGTAAAATATGTGATATATTTTCATTTGAATTGTCGTTTACTATGAAATCTGGTACGTTGGAAGTCCTTGAATTAAAATCGCCAACTAAAAGTATTTTTCCTTGGTTGGATGTAGTGTTTATTTCTGATTCTAGTTTTCCATATTCATGGTTGTAATGTGTTGAGTTGATGGGTGGGATATAAATTGCACATACATACACATCTTCATTCCACCCAAAGAAAATTTTATCAAGTTTAAACCATAAACGGTTTGGTGATTTAAATAGTTTTGGTAATTTACAAATTCCATTTGACAATTCTTTCTTAAAATAAACAATAATACCTCCACTGTTTCGTTTTGCTCTTTTTGTTTTATTTCTGTGTGTTGAAAAATTATCATAATTTGGAATTTGTATATCTGCGTCTTCATTTTTCCAAATTTCTAATAAAATATTAATATCAAATTTTAAATCTTTTATAAAAGATTGATCTGTGTGTTTCTGGCCCAATCCATGAACATTCCAAGAAGAAATAGTAATGTTACCTATTGATGCATTATTTAGCATTATTACATAAATACATATTTGTGCAGAAAAGACAGCAGATCAAGATTTTAAAAATTTGTTGGAATAAAAGAAGTTTTTTTTTTTTTTTTTTTTTTTTTTTTTTTTTTGCAAAAATTAAACTCAAATAGAATTTGACGATATACTAGCGTCATAGTTGCATGTGTATTCGGTCTCAGATAATTGGGAGGAGATTGGGCCTACAGGACATTCAGGCAATGCAAAATCAATCAAATCCTTGTACGGATATTAACAGATTTCCATCAATTTCAATGACAATGATATACTGGAGTTTCAAGGTTGAACGTCTTGGAAATGTTTTTTTATGAGTTAATTTTATATTGTGTAATATGATAAATTCTGTTTTACATTTGTTTGGTGCCACACAGTCGATTTACATCTCTGAAACTATACAAATTTTCTAGTATGAATGATGGAAATGAAATGAAATGCTGTTTTTGCTTAATTTTTAATGGTTGAATGAATATCTACTGGATTCGGAGAAGAAAGCAACGGATTGCGTAAAAAAGTCGCAGAGAAAAGGAGTGTGTTAGGGGAAGGGACTGCCTGTGCAGGTAGGTCGATCTGTTGTAAGTTGTAAGTTGTAAGTTGAAGTTCATGAATGTTAACGAAACTATCTGTTCAACTTTTTGATGGCAATGAATTTGGTCTCAGAGATAACATTTGAATTGTTTGTAGCAGGGGTACTGTCGTCTGCATGTCTGCATTACGGTCATCGAAATCTGCTTGGGGAGTTCCCCGACTCATTAATTTAGTAAGACACTTGTCACGACTTCTCTTCACTCTGTGAGATTTTGTTGATCTGTTTTAACATGTGTCACCACAGGATTAGTCGAAGAAGTTTTCCTCCATCTAATTTCATTAACAAACGCGTAGGAATCGTGTCAAATTCATGAATTTCAACCGTGAAATCTATACCTTGAAAATCATAGCATAAACCAATCAGATAACAGTATTGATGACAAAGTACATTATCTTTTTTCTTTCATGATGCCAGCAAAACTTTACCTAAAAGTGTTTTCAACCAAACATATCACGTAATTTCCTGCTAAACTTTAAAATATATCGAAGGAATATCCCCAAAAATCATTTTTGATTTTTTTAACTGCAAAGATAGCAATGTTATGATTTGTATTTAAATCCTATAGGTTATTTGTTGCCTATCAGCTTGTAGACATATTTCGGTTTACGGACTTCATAATGTATCGATTTGATAGATCTGCACTGAAGAGACGTACATCATGTAAGAAACTAAATTTCCATGCAGTTATTTCGATTTTTTATTATTATTGATATCACGTCAAGGAATCAATAACACCATGGGTGACATAATACAAGTTCTATAACATTGTGCGCAAACAACACTAAAATACCTACGAAAAAAATAAAGAATGTTACCGAAACTAGAAATATGTCTAGTTACGGCCACGATGGTATGAAGCTGAATACAGATTGGTCGAATTTAAAATCAGAGTGTTCCAATACTTTTTGTACAACCACATTTACATGTACATTCCTATACTTATTAATTAGTCCTTACCATCATAAAATATTAGTCCTTTCCATAATGATCTGATTGAAATCAGGTAATAATAAACGGTAAGTTAAACCTGGACAGACTGTTAACTAGAGGCTCTCAAGAGCCTGTATAGCTCACCTGATCCATGACTGGCATAAACTGCAGCCCATAATAACCCAATGTTAAAGTGTCTCATTTTCTAGAAGTTTCAAAGGAGAAAATCTTTGAACGTGTTTTCCCCATAGGGTCCAATGTAAAACAATGGTCCTCGCTGGCCGCCATCTTGGATGAGGTGCAGACTTGTCAGACATAATTTTTTGACCACTAATGGCCTATTGTGACCAAGTTTGATTCAAACTGACCAAGTAGTTTCAGAGAAGAATGTCTTTGAATGTGTTTTTTCCCATAGGGTCCAATGTTAAACTATGTCTCCCGCTGGCGGCCATCTTGGAATACATGCAGACTTACCAGACACATTCTTCGATAGGTACCGACTATGGACAGTTGTCACCAAGTATGGTTCCAATTGGGCAAGTAGATTCAGCAGTTTCAACGGTAGTTTAAAGCACCACTATCCATTACAACCAATTTCAGACCATCATTCAAAAAAAAAATTTTGGCAGGGGTTCCCCTTATAATTCAGATAATGCATATTGCTGAAATCAAAACATTCCAAGTCCCCCTTTCCATAAAAAATTTTGGCAGGGTTCCCCTTTTTAATCTAGTTTAAACATATTTCTTATACTGTGAAGAGAACTATGAAGCACAATACGACAATCAAGCTTACATTGTAAGTTATACAGTTGAACTTCAGTCTCTCAAACTTTGGTAGCTGGAACACCACTCATATCTTGAACTGTATTTAAAAGTCTGATCATGTTTTACTATATTTTTTGACAAAAAAACATTCTTGCTAAGGACCACTTTCGACACCAGTTTTGAAGTCAAAACATCATTTTGTAAATGGCGGGCAATGACAATTTCAAACATAAGTTTTAAAGTCATAACATCAATATCTATTTGGAAACCAAATTTCATTGAAATTGGACAATGTTGAATTTTCCCGCCTTTTTGGCGGCCATTTTGAAAATGGCGTGCAACGAACAATTTTCAACATCAGTTTTTGAAGTCGCAACTTCAATATCTATTTGGAAACCAAATTTCATTGAAATCGGACAATGTTGAATTTTCCCGCCTTTTTTGGCGGCCATTTTGAAAATGGCATTCAACGAACAATTTTTAACATCGGTTTTGAAGTTGTGACATCAATACCTATTTGGAAACCAAATTTCATTGAAATCGGACAACGTTGATTTTTCCCGCTTTTCTTGGCGGCCATTTTGGAAATGGCGGTAAACAAACAATTTTCAACACTGGTTTTGAAGTCGCAACATCACTATCTATTAGGAAACCAAATCTTATTGAAATTGAACAATGTTGAACTTTTTCCCGCCTTTTTTTGGCGGCCATTTTGAAAATGGCGGTCAACGATCAATTTCCAACACCACTTTTGAAGTCACTATAGCATGGCAAACATTTTATCAATTTACACTTAACCTTCATCTTCTATAGTTTTAGAAATAAAAGACGAAAAATATGAAAATTTTGAAAATTCTGTGAAAAAAGGGCAATAACTCCTACAAGAGTTTTTGGATTTTCTCCAAAATTTCAGGGTGGGTAGATCTTGATATGTTGAACATTTTCGCATTTTAAAGTTGACCTCTATCTGCTATAGTTTCTTTGATAAAAAATTAAAAAATATTAAAATTTTGAAAAATTTCCGGAAAAAGGGCAATAACTCCAAAACTGTTAATCAGATTTTCTTCAAAATTGCAGGGCGGGTAGATCTTGCCATGCTGTTCACTTTTTCCCCCATGTCAGATTTTTGATACCTGTAACGGTTTTCGAGTTATTTGCCAAAAACAGCAATTTACCCCTATGAGCTATTTTTAGTAACGGCAGCCATGTTGTTTGGTCCTCGGACTCATCGGATACAATTTTGAAAGAGGATACCCTGGTAATGATTCATGCCAAGTTTGGTTAAAATTGGTTCAGTGGTTTCAGAGGAGAAGATTTTTGAAAGAGTTTACGACGGACGGACGGACGGACGGACGACAGACGACGGACGCCAAGTGATGGCAAAAGCTCACATGACCCTTCGGGTCAGGTGAGCTAAAAACGGCATATCCTGCAACAAGTTGGTAAGACATAACAAAATATGAAAAAATACTTTCCATTTAGCAAATACAATATACAAATCGTTATTTCTTATACAGAAATTAGTAACTAATATGTCAATATGGAAAGGGCCTGGGTGGTCGAGTGGTTAAGGTAGTTCCTTCTAGTGTACAATGTGATAATTTTACAGAACCGAATCCATCCGTTTCGGAAGCAGTTAGTGGAAAATCTACATCTGATATTCAACAAAAAGTCCAAAATAAATCTGCGAAAAGGAAGACACTAAAAATTGACGATATGTTCAACAAGATAGTCGTAAAACAGTCTTGTGGATATAACGAATCTCTGATTGCAAAACCTTGTAAAGGTAACATTGTCCAACTATTTCTTCACGACAAACAATGTATTCATTTTTGTCATAGTGATAGATATTTCTCGAAGTTTCATAAAATTGTGACTGAAGACTTCAAAGATGTACGTGAAACGGAATTTATAACTGTAGAGTTTCAACCATGTTTTCGTATGATGGCTTTATATACTTTTAAAAACGAACTCTAACTGTCATATATGTTTTTATTTTCTGTGTGAGAAAGTGTACGAAATATTTGAAAGGCTGTAGTAGTAAACCTTGCGGACATATACTTTACTCTCGAGTCCTATGTCTGTGTATTTTGACACTAAACATGAATGTACATGGTGGAATGGAGGCCAGCCCAATACAGACTTTCATTTTATTATCATTTATACATAATAGAGACATTAAGGAGTAACTTATTTTCCTTCAAATTGTATGATATCATAGGCTTTTTCAATATTGTAAGTGTGTGCTGAATGTAATAGTGAGAATGTGGAAGCCAGAGAGTATAGTGACTGTATGTATAAATATGACGATATGAATATGTGATGATGAATGTATGAATATTAGAATGAGTATATAATTAAGATAAAAAAAGGTAGTTCTACTACCTATACAATAATGGTAGTCTATCGCCACTGCGGTGTGAGTTCGCGCCCCACTTTGTACATTACAAAAAAGGGTGCACTCGACTTACAATCGTAAGTGATAAGCCTAAGGTCGATGGTTCTCTCCGGCTTCCTCCACCACTAAAACTGACCGTCATGAGATAGCTGAAATACTGCTGAAAGTGACGATAAACCCCATATCAATCATTCAATCAATATGGAAATTTGGAGTAAGTAACATTCTCTTTTGACGAAGAAAGTGTCTGTATGAAGGGAACCCTATACAGAGTGAATGCAAATCCCGACAGTAATACAGTATGGTACCAAATTTTCCCCTACTTTTCTGAGCTGTTTAAGTTTCCAAACACGAAAGAGCTTCTATCTAGAGGGTCCCGTAATATGACCATTCTCTTTCTTACTGTAACTTACCTTGGAATAATTATTCACTTACATATGCAGAATTTAAATTCACAGTAACTTCGGTATTTAGTCATTTGTAACCACTGGGTCGATGCCACTGCTGGTGGACTGTTAGTCCCCGAGGGTATTCACCAGCCCAGTAGTCAGTACTTCGGTACTGACCAGAAAGCCGATTTTATTTGGAACCTTACAATATCTAAATTTTCGTAAATTGTGTTGAAAACTTAGGAGTATCTCCCTCATGCAAAGCTCAGTCCGTAGCTGATTTTGGCTTTACATTTAGATCATATTGGTTATTTGTTCTCTATCAGTTTTTTAACATCTTTGAGTTTATGGTCTTCCAAACGTTTAGATTTTATCTGCACTGAAGAGACATAAGTTGTCGAAATGCCCATATGCAGAATTTAAATTCACAGTAACTTCGGTATTTATTCATTTACAATGATAAATGTAGTCCTCCCCTTAAATAAGCGGTTTGTAGGCGGAATATTGTCAAACCACTTGCTTCGGCTTTTTTATATGTTTTTTTTTACAAAAGAACCGAACCGTCAGTCAAAAGAACGAACAATCCATGAACAATGGCAACATCGGAAACTCTCAGAAACAAGGACACCACACGGATGCGGGACAAAAAAGAAAAACGAAGTCACTCATACAGATGAACAACACGGACTTGAAAAAAATCCATGGTGAGATCAGGTGTATCGATAGAGTAAGCATCTCCTTCTGATGTTGAACATGTCAACTCCGGTAGTAAAGTCATATCCGGTAAAAGAAATTCAAATTTTAGTTGTAAAGGGAACGATCTGTTCTCATCCAGGAAACAGATATCTCATAGCGATCCACAAAATCGTGATATCGACCGTAAAACATTCAAGTTTTTGTTCCTTAAGTAGTCTATTTGTAAGCAACCGAGCTCTATCAAGGAAATCACTGTATCGAACACAAGCCCTTGAGTAGCGAAACCTTGTATATGAGTTATCATCTTTTTAGTAGTCGAGTGTAACAAACTGAATAGAATAGTATGTTGTATAGGTAATCAGCTGCGGTGTTTTATAAGATCCTTTGAATTACATGCATATGTATATATATTTAATTCAGAATAAAGTATTTTTTTTAATTTAAGATATAGTGTTTAGACCGTCAGAAAAACCACTTATAAGAAGTAAAAGTTTGAAGTAGATAAAGGGTATAAAAAATCCTACCAGAATTTTAGCGTCAAATCTTTAATTGTTTTGTGATACATGTGCAATTAAATAGTTTGCAGGCACTCAGTCTATGGTCCTAAACAGACTCAGTTATTACATATTTACCTTTATGGCATTGTATACATCTACTATACTTCTAATACATTTTGGCCACATCTGCAGTCTTTGGCACCGGTGAATAGGGTTTTCAGGATTTTTTTCTTCGAATATTTGGTATTAATTTTTGTACGGGAGGTGACACCATCTGCAAATTAGTATTGTAAATCAAATATTGAATGTCTGTATTTGATTCGTGCATAGCACTATCATGAAATTTCAACAGGATGTGTTGTGCAACTCTAAATATGACTCCAGCACCTCTTCTATAAATTTAATAATTAAAGCCAATACCGGTAATAGATTTTTAAAATTTGACCTCTGTGATCTTGACCTTGGCGTGACCTTTTTAGCATATTCACGCTTCTTTTAAATAGACCTTTCGCGCATAGATAGACAATTAGATGCACACACATGGAACAACAATATACACACACATGGAACAACAATATACACATAGTTTAACCCCACCGCAATTTTTGTGCCTGTCCCAAGTCAGAAATATGTTGGTCATTGGCTTGTCTTTGTCGTCTTAAAAAATTTTAGTTTCTTGATATTTGGGTTATTGGATGTGGTTTGTTTCCATTGATTTATTCACTTTTTACTTTTTTGGGGCCATTTAGGGCTTATTATATGGTGTGAGGTTCCTCACTATGTTGAAGACCATACGGTGATCCCTAGATGTTTTGTTTCGGGTCGTTTTAACCTGGATATGGGATGTTGTCTCTTTGACATTTACCCCATTTCCTTTCTTTTTATACATAGCCTTTTCTCGGACATAAAGATTGAGAATACTATGTAAAACAAGCAATGGAACAAAGATTTAATAATTGCTGTTCTTCATATTGTCGAATCGCACCATTTGTGAACTTTTTCCTTTAGCTGTGACTTTTTCAATGTTGAACACTTTCGCCACATTTTTCTGTTTCTCCGGGTAAGTTGAGAAAATAACAGCAGCAAACATTATATTCCTTTTTAAAAGGTAGACGTAGGATAGGGGATATAACTCCTAAATATCTTTTGTATGCTTGATTTTTATCGCTTTTATAAATATATTCTAAGCTTTTAAGTAACACGATTATAATTCTTTTCACATTTAACTTAAATAGCATCTGTCAAATGCATTACTGATTTAAAAAGGTATCTCCCTTACCAAGGGATACCACTTTAATTTAAGGAGATGAACCTGGCATTAATAATAAATAAATGTTCTTAACAATAACATTTTTGGCGAAAAACATGTACATTCAATGAAAACAATGACTTGTTTATTTTAGCTCACCTGGCTATAGCCAAGATGAGCTTTTGCTATCACTTGGCGTCCGTCATCCGTCCGTCCGTCGTAGACTTTTTTTTCAAAACTTTTCTTCTCTGAAACTACGGGCCAATTTAAACCAAACTTAGCATGGATCATCACCAGGGAACGTAGTTTCAAAATTGTTACCGAGGAGTCTGAAAACCAACCAACATGGCCGCTGTTACTAAAAACAGAATATGGGGTAATTTGCAGTTTTTGGCGAATAGCTGGAAAACCGTAACATATATCGAAAATCTGACATGGAACAAAATCGTTCAGAAGGCCAAGATCTACCTGCCCTGTAATTTTGAAAATCGGAAAACCCGTCTCGGAGTTACAGCCCTTTTTTTATTTTTTATTTAAAAAAGTGTATCTGATAGAGGTGAAGTGTAAATTGGAAAACTGTTCAGCATATCAAGATCTACCTACTCTGAAATTTTGAAGAAAATCCAAAGGCCTGTGTAGGAGTTATTGCCTGTTTTTCACCTTTTTGTCCAATACCATATGATTTATAGGTTATTTCTATTTAAATTCTGTTTTCAAATCTTCTTTGAATAACTTTTTTCTTTTCAGTTTTAGAAAAATGTCCTGCTATAACTTCGCCATCGAATTATTTGAATTATAAGGTTGTAAGTAGTAGTTACGACCTTTCACCATTTTACTATATTTTTACTCCGTTTCATTGGCTCTATCATTCCATTACACTGGATTCTTATTAGACCCCCATTAAAAGATAAATTATAAAAAGTCGTATCTACACCTTTTTTACAGTTGGCTTAAAAGGACGTAGCTACATGTACTATTCAACTAAAACGTTTTCCCATCAACTGCCATTTTGGAGTTATAAGGTTGAAACTGGCAGATACGACAATTTGTTTTCCTTTATAACTGAAAATTCTGAAAATGCAGTAACGACCTTATAGTACTACATTGACGATAAGTTCGTAAAAACATTTATTTCTTCCATAATTAGGAGCAGAAAGGTGTTTTTGTACAAATTTTTACTATTTTTTACAAAACTATTTTCATAATATTCACCTTATTTCACATCATAATAACTTTTATATATAAAGTAAATTGAACAAAAATGATTGCTTTCTCACCAAGCAAACATCTTGTCTACAACTGTAATCATCTTACATTCATATTTTTTCTTGAGAACCACCAAATGGTTTTGAACGTACATGGCATGACTGATACTTATGAGGTGCTGACCAGAGATGGGGTAATTGTAATTGTAATCATTTATCAGCTGTAATCGATTACATTTTTAAGAATAATCAGTGTAATCATTAATCATCCAAAAATCTGATTACATGTAATTTAATTTAATCAAATACTTTCAACAATAGCCTGTAATCATGATTACTTTATGATTACATTATGATTACATTGGAAATGTTAAAATCTCAAATCATAGCTCTTTTCATACCTTAAACATAATCTCATAAAATTTTATACAAATAAGTTGTAATGAGACCTATTTTCTTCTTACAAATATATATACAATCTAGAATAAAATGTTTGTTACATCAGCCAATTGTACTTGATATGTTTTCACAAATTTAATCACAAATACAAAAAGGAAAATTCATTGGCATTTTAATTTTGTGACAGATGATATCATGAATGCCAAAAATGTAGGATGATTCTTATTTTGTCGATGTTTCTGTCTTATGATGGAGTTAATAGTATAACTTTATCTTGTAAAAGATTTTGCAAATTTAGCACAATTGGTCCTTTCATGTCCTTTTTCTGATTTGTTTTTGAAAATTTATCATATAACCCTCATTCCATGGATCCACCACTACATTTTATCACATGGAAATTATGGTATAAACAATAGATGTTGTGAAAATTATAGTCCTGATTAAAATCCTTTGTCTAATCAGTGTTAATTATGTCACCTTTGAGGTGACAGGTAGAAAACAATTAAGGTATAATTTGTCCCTAAGGGCATTATTATACATGAACATGTATAACAATTATAAGATTGAATGCAGTAAAAATGATCCAATATACATTTACAGAGACCATACTAAAGATTGAAACTAAAGGGGTACACAGTGATTGTGCATATGAGAAACTCACATGAAACACTAACAAAAAATACTATATCAAGAAGAAAAGAACATAAATTCCTTTTTTAGTTAATCAAATAGAAAAGAAAAGTAACATAATATTGTAATTTCTTAACAATAGTTCTTTTTTAAGAATTCATATACAATGTTATCAGATGTCATCATGATTACTCTTCAGTGTAATCATTAATTTAATTTAATCATGCTAAAAATGCTGTAATCATTAATTTAATTTAATCATGCATTTTTGAAAGTAATTGTAATTTAATGTAATTTGATAAAAGTAATCGGACCCATCTCTGGTGCTGACTAAGTATTGTTAACTTTGTGCTTATTTGTCATCTACCATGACCACCTGCGGGGAACTGAATTTACTACTGGACCCTATGGAAAGAACATACAAAGAATTTTTCATCTGAAACAACTTGGGTAGTTAGAACAAAACTTAATTACAATGTATCTTAGATGGTTCCCTTCAAAATGGATGTCCTTCAAGTCTGCACCTTATAAAATTTGCTACCATTGTGAAACAGTTTGATATTGGAGTACCTCCAAAGATCTTAATCTAAAACCATTTGGCCATTTGGAAATAAACTTTTGCACAACACTGAGTTCTCTTTGAAATTGTGTCCTGCAGATCCATCCCTTATCTAAGATGGTAGGCAATAGGAAAAATAGTTTATCAAAAGTTGGCTAATATAACATAAAGGTTTTTTTTACCTATTTTGAAAATGAAACCCTTTCACATGGAAGTTATTTGACTTTCTGTATTGGACAATGGTCCAGGTGAGCGATACAGGCTCTTGAGAGCCTTTTGTTTTCAGATTTAAGCCACATAAAATTTAAACACTTCTTAATTATTCATTAACAGAGCATCGGTTCCTTTTTCTGAATAATTAAATTAAATTTATAAAAAAAATGAGGGTCCATTGGCAAAGTAATTTCAATGTATTTGAATTGATAAAAGTATAGGTTCTTGAGGATTTTGTTAGAGATTCAACACGATATGTAAATCTCCCCTTAAGATATATTTTCAGTCTCTTGTCATTTTTTTACGTATTATGGTATACCCTCCGTCTGTCCGTCTGTCCGTTAACTTTTTGGTTTCCGGAGTTTTTTTCCGTAACCGCTCGACATATTGGTTTGATATTTAGTATATGAGTATATGTAGGTGAGATACAGATCAATTTCGAATTTGGTACCGGTCGGTTGATTTTGTACAGAGCTATGGCCCTTGGACTTAGTGAAAGTTTGAAAAATATAGGTTTCCGGAGTTTTTTTTTTTCTGAAACCACTTGACATATTGATTTGATATTTTGTATATGAGTATATCTAGGTGAGATACAGATCAAGTTCGAATTTGGTTCCGGTCGGTTGATTTTATACAGAGTTATGGCCCTTGGACTTAGTGAAATTTTTAAAAACATCAGTTTCTCCACCTTTTCTTTACAATGCGTAAACATGTTGATTTGATATATGGTATATGATTGTATGTTTATAGATTACTGATTAAGTTTAAATTTGGTCTCTGTGGAATGATTTTCGTGGACAGTTATGGCCCTTGGACTTAATTTTTTTTTAATTCATTCTTTTTCACCTTTTCTATGCATACATTATTTACATATTAATTTGATATTTCTTAAATGGTTACATCTTGGTAAGACACACATGCTGCACTGATTTTTTTTTTCAACCAAAATTTTGTTGTGGACCAACAATGCCTTAAAGTTCGAGCTGACAGTGGACGGGCGTATCATGCGCTCTTGTCGCAGCAGTTTATAATTAATGATTCATGCATAATTTTATGTTTTTATGGTTAGTGAATCAAAAAAAAAAAAAAAAAAAAAAAAAAAAAAAAAAACAAAAAAAAACATTTTATTCACAGTGAGATATTGTAAATCAACAATGAAAGGATACTGAGTAAATGCACACGAGACAAAGTCTCTACAAATATATATATATGATAAAATCAAGCAATTAAATAACGTTTTTATTGTCGTTCTTCATCTTGAAGTCACCATGAGGCCTTCAACAATGAGCTATGCTAATACATCATAGTAAGTTCAAGACGTCCCCTAGCACCAGTTTGAGTGGAATTCATTGCTAAATATCGAGCAACGTTACATCCATTTATCCCTTTTGTCACGGATGCAGGGTTGCCAACAAGCATAAAATTTACTGGCAAAGTGCTCATATATTCCCCTAGACCTGTGCACGGATCTTGATTTTTCTCATTTGAAGTGTTCCATCATGATTAAAATAAAGATGTCTGATAAAAGAAGATACTCGAATGAGATATTTTATAAAGATATTAGGATGAAAATTTATATTTTTCAAATTATTCTGAATCAATGCTTGTGGTCAGAATTGGAGGAAATATTAATGAACTAACTCACAAGTCAGATGTAGAAAAAATCTATGCAATGGTTTTTTTCGGAATAAAAATAAAATGTCTGTATTCCCTCTATATTCATTATATATTTCACTTATCATAAAAACCTGAACTGTAGTTTCCTCTTTATTTTTTGTAAGTTAGAAAGAACTTCCAACTGCAAATGATCATAAAAAATTCATGGATAAAAATTTAAAGTTCCGTAACCATTGCAACTTAGTCTAATGGTTTATATGTAATACAGTAATAAATGGATTTACTCTAGACTAATATTAATTATTTTTCAAAGTCTTGTGTCTGTTGGTTCGACGTGATTTTGCGAATTTTCCGAAATGGCTACTTGTTCAGATAATGTATGTTCATACTGAGAAGTACGAGTGGTAAAAGTATGTCCACGCTCATCAGATTTGCTGAAAGAGTTACGAAGAAATCTGTTCTTGTATAAAGTTGCAACTCGTTTGTTACATATGTATGACAAGAAGATATAAACCCCTGTAAGCATATTACAAAGGCTTACCAAAACAGATAAAATTGACGCTGGAATAAACGCATCAATGAATTGGAATATCCAAGTACATCCGGTGATTGTAAATAACTTTAGAAAAATACAAATGTCTCTTCTTTTATCACGTGTAGAGGATTCGTTTGATACTTGAGGAGAGTTGTGTATATGCCAAATTGCTACAGAGAACATAACTGTATTCGCTATTAAAATGATAGCAATTGGACAAATAAATGTAACGACAGCGGCGGTCTTAATAATCAGGAAACATATTGCACCACCATAGCCAATAGACCGATGATCTTCTACAATATATGTTACAATGATATTACAACCAACGATCACAGCCGGGAGACCAAACGCATATAGACTGTACTTTAACCTAATCTTAAACTCTGAATCTACGTTTATCATCAACTTGCTGGTGAAAACTCTACAAAGATGAAAAGTACATACGTTAAATGACGTAAAAACAGTCAACAGAAAATAGTGTGAAAGTATTCCGAATACTTTGCAAAAGCCGTCTTTTTCTCCATTGTATGTGCGTAACTGAATAAAAATGGTGCTTAACAGAAGTGCAATTGCAAGACTCATATTGTTTTGACCTGGAATGGTGCGTAGCACTTTGAATAATAAGTACGTTACAAGAGTCATAATTAAACACAATGCTGAAATTGCTGCGCATATGTTCGTCAAGAGAAATACGACATAATCTTTTTGTTCTTCTTCATCGGATTTCGCTGAAATTTGTTCATACTTGTCAGCACAAATTCTTACTTTACTATCTTCGACTATCATGAAATCATTTAATCCTAACACATATTCATTCACATTTAACTTTATGTAATGATTATTATGGAATGTATACTCATTTTTACTCAATTCCACTTGTTTGCAAAGCAACAAGTTGTTGACACGCGGAGCTTTATTCCGTCCCACAGACCCGATTCCCTGAAAAATACACTGTTGTGAAAGTGCAAGGGTGTTAACAATCGTTGGAGCATTAAATGCGTTTTCGTCACTTTTCAAGGTGATATTCATTGGAATGTTTTCAAAGCTAAGATGAACGGTACGATCCAATAGACTTATTAGAATTTCCTCAGTTTTAAGCCTATTGACTGTTTCGCCAATTAGCAATTTCACATACAATAATCCTACAAACGACCCTTTTTGCACATACTCGCATGACGTATTTGCAATAATATAACCAATTTCGTACCAAAGTCCATTTATATGAGTTTCTTTTATAAAATAATCCATGAGTGCACTGAAAATGTTTTTCAATAAAGCAAGACCATTTTCCGTATTATTATTAACTTCTTTTTTTAACATTTATACTGACAGCAAAGATATAATTCAGCTGATTGGTCAGTTGCAGTACTGGGATGCAAGTATTATTAGAAAGAATCTTTCCTGGACTGCAATGGAGATCTCTACACACGCTCTGAAATAAAAAAAACGAACAAATTACAATATAGAAAGGCTAACATACAATGGACAAAAAGTAAAGGGTTCTTGAAGAGAAGCCCTTTTCTCATGATGACGGTTATATGTAAGGTCATTCAATTTTAAGCTAATATTGGATAAAGTCTCCAAAATGTCATACTTTCTTGCATTTTAGAAATTATTAATGTTCATAGATTACCCTTTGTTCATCGTGCCTCGTTCACGCTTTTTAAATAGAAAGAACACGCTTTTCTGGCCAACAATTTAAACAGTAAAATGTTATTGCTAGTTTTATTACAGAGTAACGTGGTGCATATGGTAACTTTAAGATGAAGAAAAACAATAATAGCGTTGTTTCTTTCTTGGTTTTATTTTTTCTTCTGTATATGGACGTCTCGACAACTTATGTCTCTTCAGTGCAGATAAAATGCAAACATTTGGAAGACCATTGACTCAAAGATGTTTAAATACTGATAAAGAACAAATAACAAATACCGGTATGATCTATATGGAAAGTTAAAATTGTCTCTGGAAAGAGCTTTGTATGGGAGAGATACTCCTTAGAATTATACATAATTTACAAAAATTCAGATTTAGCAGGTTTCCAAAAAAAAAAATTAGCTTTAAGATCAGCAACGAAATACCGACCAGTGGATTGCTTTATACCCTCGGTACTAATAGTCCACCAGCAGAGGCATTCACCAAGTGGTAACAAAAACTAAATACCGAACTTACTGTATGACTCTAAGCATCTTCATAATCAATATTTAAATAAAGCTTAAGTTGGTTCACTGAAGTATCATTTCATTTTCGAATTGTTGATTTTATTCACCACAAATAAGGCCTTCAAGGGGAGGACCGTTTGATATCAGGGAATAGAGGACTTTGGGGCGATTTTTTATATATATAATTCAATTTTGGTTTTAATTAAAAAATGAATATTCTAACCCTACTTATATTGAAAATGAATAATTTAATTTCAATTTGAAGAAAAATTTTTTGAAATGCATTAATGTGGCATTTTGTGAACGTAAATAATATGTTCGAAATAGACATGAAAATAAAAAAGTCAAAGCCCATTTGAAAATCAAAAGGTCGTCGTCGTCCCTAATTATCTTGCAATTTTCAAAATATATGACGTTTCAAGCAAAAATTTGAACATTATATGTAGAACTTCTTCTTAAATTTTCAGCCGGAAGTTACCCTAGTTATAGTCTAACCATGTGCTCTTTGCTATCAACATCATATTTAATGAATTTACAAAGGGATTTTAATCTTCAAATGACTTGACAGGGATATTGGCTGTAGATATCCTTCCTTTCCTTACAAATGTTTGATTGCAGATTCCAATACGACGATCGTATTTTTGTATGACATGAGTTTTCCATTGTTTATGAATACAATGACCTGAAGTTGATTCTTACCGTAATTGGGGTACAAGAATGTTATTTGGAGAGCTTCAAGTGATTTGAAACTCAGAACAACATTTATGTGTTATATAACAATTTTTTCAGACTTATAAAAAGTTAAACAATAATAAAAAGGAACATTAAGAAAAAGAGAAAGGAAGCCAACATGTAATAGGCATGGATTATAAGGATTTTTTAAAAAGAAAGGTACAAGATAATGTTGCACATTATTTTTTTTTTTCGAAAATGAGGGTATTGGTAAGATCTTTTAACTGAAATTGTATATTTAACAAATTAGAAAAGGTTTTCAAATTTTACGATTTTTTGGTAGATGTGATTGTCAAAACGCTCTGTAAAACGTCCGTTTTCTCAGGCTAAATTTGTTGTTTTTACAAATAATAATAGATAAGAATAACACAGTTCCGAAATTACAAATTTAAGCGATTGTATGGGAATGATGAGGATTAAATTTCAATCTAAAGATGGTTTAAATTTGAAGTTTATATTTTACCTGTCAAATTAATGTTTGTCCAAAATAAACATTTTCGTTTGTTACAAAATTTACTAAATTTTAAACACGCATCACTTTCCCGTCTCAGCCAAAACTGTTCCTGCTAAAATTCCGTTATTGTGCTGCCTTCAACAGTTAAAGATTAAACTGTGGTGTTTTTTTTAAATGGTACATCTTCCTTTTTTATTTTCTCTCAGAAACATTTGCATGGCAACGCAGCAAGGAGAATCTAAATATTCATTTGACACCAGTATGTACCTGGGAAATCCCACGATAATACCCATGCCGTCGTTAGTTCATTATTTTATAGTTTTGTTGAAAATATGATTCGAAACGTAGGAAGATGGACGTACGATTTTATATTCGTGAACCAAAGTGCAAAAAAACACCACATGCGGAGGAAACATCTCGTTTTGAATGAAAAATTAAAGGTAAAGCACAGAAGTGTTTTTTTTTTTTATTATTAAATCAGAATTTACTTTGAATAAATGCCAAAACAACAATATTGCAGTCTTTTTCTAAATGATTTTAATCGCCGTGCAAATGAGTAAACACAATTTCTGTTTG